>KK116308.1:233199-276619 GCA_000611955.2 Stegodyphus mimosarum
GTTTTCTGATTTTGAGAAATCTTAATTCAATCCCTTTGCATTCCAAAAGGTATTATTCTTTCTGTACCCCACCATTATTGAACGAATTCACCAATCCTTGAAAGCAGACTTTTAAAAAAATAAGCAATTATTTGCTTCTTCGTGTAGGTTTGCAATATGGAAGTAGGAATCAATAGTTTTGACAGACATTTTATTAACGTAATCTGTTTTCTAAACCTGCACAGGAACGAATGTAGAAATGTTTGTACTGGTGAATCTGAAGAAAGGTGACATGATTGCTGTCTGTTGAGACATAAAGAATATTTTTAAACATTATTTTCTCATCGGTGCCTAGTTTTTAGTATTCCATATTCTTCTTCCATTTTTAACTTGTTTATTGAAATTGATATGAAGTTGAGTCTGAAATATTTCCAGAAATGGACCCTGATTTAATCACATTTGTGCTAAAGAAGTGTTGATAGAAGTAAAAACTGTTTCTACTAAATTTGATACAAAATAAAACATTAGCGCATTTTCTCAACAACTCAAAACAGACCCAAATAGAATATTAGTATAAAGTGGCGTTTTGCGTTGATTCTCTATAAACGGCTTATCATTTTTCAAAATGTTGCCGCTTAATATTATTGTCCTTTAATGTACTAAAGAAGTCACATAATGAAGAATCTGCATAAATGTATGCAGGTTTCTCGTATTATGAATTTTCAATAACGTAGTCGCCACCCGCACATGAACACCTGAAAGGCCGAATTTTGAATTTCGAATTTGTTTTATTATCTATTTCAAATTTTGTAAAACTTTAACGAATTTTTGATTAACAAACTTAACGATTTCAAATCGAGAAATGGCAGAACAAAAAAAGAAAAAAATATTTAAACATGGCAACACAGAAAAAAACAGAATTCTATCTCCAGCGCGCGAGACTGTGCATCGGAAATTCTAAAGATACACTGTTTTTAAATACTTTGTGATTTGTGACACGCAAAACGTTAAAAAAAGGCCTTTTTGGGCGTAATTCCTTCTTTCCTCCCCCCTTTTTTTATGCTGTAACATGGAAATCGAAAGAAGCAAAGCATTGCCAAAAAAGCAAGAATACACAGACAAGTCTAATTGACATACGGCTATCTCGCTAAATTGGTGAGTGAGATATTGCCAAACTAGTGGTGGGTTTGGCGACTAATTTTTGTCACCAAATTTGCTTATAAAAAAGCCAAAAGTCACCAAACTTGACGACCATCTGGCGACATCTTGGTCCTTTCCCTATGTAACTGTTATGAAAATTTCAATCAATTAGAGATATATTATTAGGCATCTCTGCCTTCCACGTCCTACACCTTTAGCATCCTGCCTGCCACTGGCTATTGGAACGTACACAGCGCCCTCTAGCCGAATGGCGCGGGAAATACGTAACAACTGTAATGGGTACTGTAATTGATCCTATAAGTAGCTGTTACTGTATCCGGTTCTCATATACCTTCCAGCAATTACGAGAAGTGCTAGAGATTTATCCGCGATTGGAGGAAAGTTATATAAGACCTGGAAAAGCATCAGTTTCTGGGTAGCATTTGTTAGTTCAGAGCTGCATTCGGAGTATTGAGATATCCGTGAGAGTTTCGCCTTTTAGATGCGCTTTGCATTGCGTTGTGCTTAACTATGAGTAGTTTGAAGTGGTAATTACTGATTGTACTCTGTGATATTAAGAGCACCTGTACGAGATTTCTGTGTAAAGTTCCAGAACTGTGAAATGTTTCTTCAATTCTGTGTGCATTCAATTTATTACAAACTCGTATGCACGCTACAATTTTATTTTCTGAATGAAGAACATAAAAGTATCCGAAGACGTGTCCCAATGCAGATTTTAATCATATTTGAAAAAGCTTTATGATGTGTCTGTTCGAAATAATAAAACTATAAACAATTTGTCGAGAACAGAAACCGGAATGCACTAAAGTAAACCATCCAAAAGGTATAGAAAGTTAGTTTTTTATTGAGAAGGCAGAAGAGAAAAAAAATGCTGTGCGTCTAACATCTTTCTGCTTCCAGGGCTCCTCTAGATGTCTGAAGAGGTAAAAAAATAGCACTTCTTTTAGTAAAGAAAATCTTCTAATCACAAACTTTTGAAGTGGGAGCTTCTAAGCAAGTACGATTAAAAGATTAAAGAGAAGATAAAGTCTCTTATCGAAACACCGTTAGCAATCATAGAACTGATTGGTTGGATTTACTCCAAACTTGTTTTATATAAATATATGTAATGATTTGTTGTTCTTTTAGCTTCTGAACGTCGTGCTCTGAGTACAAGATGAACGAACAAATAACTAATGCTTCCATATCCAGGGCTGTCGATTTTCATTACGTTAAGACTTAATTCTGGGAAATAGCTGGCTGGTATTTGGCTTCTATGGTTACCACTAAGCGTAAGTGATGTCGATATTTTTAGATTATACCTAAGCCATTGTAACTGTGCAATTAACTTCTAAAAGTAAGCAATGTTAATTAATTAATTAGAAGTTTCAGGTAATGATAGAACATTGCTGATTGTTATAAATTCCATCGTAATAAAATAAGAAACTATTAAAAAATTATGAAAAGGTCGCCCTGATTTAATGGTCTCCCCAAAGGGTTTGTTAAGTTTTTTTACGCTCTCGCTGCGCTGAGGTGGCAATCTACCAGTCTACTCTTGCACTCACTCCTCCTAATCTCTAACCTCTCTCCCATCGGCCGCGCGCAGACGGTATAGTGGTTAAGGAAGCCTAACTGCGATACCAAAGTGAATCCCGGAAAAAGCATGGATATAAAATTGGCTGTCTCTACATAGAAGGCAACGGTGGTCGCCCATTAGTTTCTTCTAAAATAAAATGGCCATCACTTCTGGCCTTAGTAGTGGCCAATGCCGTTATAGAAAAGTGCCCGCCGTAGGGGAAAAATTTTTTATTTGTGCCTTATACAGTTCAATAACAAAATCACAAAAGTTTTAAAAGATGCATAGCAGGATATGTTTAGAATTTCTGAAACAGTGTTAAGTGTTGGCATATATTTTTATAATATTTTCAGTCTTTTCTCTATTTATCATACGAATATTCAATTTTCTCTGTAAGATGACTATCGAGAATTTTTTTGTCTTTCTATTATCAACATTTTATACGTTCACTTTATTTATTAAATATCGCGTTAATCGCAAAATGTTTAAAAAGAGCTTATCCATAAAATCTCCGATAGTGTGTTAGTGGTAGCCATACATATTTTTATATTCACTATATTATTTCTTTAGAAACTAGCCGCAGGCACGCCCAGCCGCTTACAGTTGTTATCATAAAAATATAGCGGTTTTGCGAGTGAGTCCAGCTAATGTAATTTCATAAAAATACTGTATATTTCTAATTAGACATCGTATGATTTTAATACATGCTTGTTTAAATCAAGCACATTAAACATTAGAAAAACGTATACTTAAGATTTATTTTTATTGCTTTTAAATCGTTTATTATATTACTCAGTAACCTTACAGACTAAATTTAAAATTATCTATCTTAGGGCAACAATCTAGCGCGTGGGAGATGAAACTGTTTTATTTCCTGCCGCGGCAACACATTACTTTCATAGAGCCGAGTTTTTAAATAAAAGTGAAAGATAAATATTTTACATTTTTCTGAATAGCAACAGTTGGCGAGATGAAGATCAAAAGGTTCTATTTCCACTGTCCACTGCTCTATTTCAGATTGTTGCGTTTGTTGATTATAAATTCATTAAAGATTTATAAAATATAAAGTAGATAATAAATAATTTCGAAATTAAAGTTTCGGGTTTCCAAGTGCAAATGTTCGGCTGGAAGACGACGTTATTCAAAGTTTGAAGACTCTAGGTACCGTCGTTTTTCCATAATGCGAGAAAAATACATACATGCAGGAAGATTCTTTATAATTTAAATTCTTTAAATATACTACAGGACTCTAATATTTGGTGGCAACAATTTGAAACGTGAAACTGAGTTTACGGTGAACCGACGCAGAATGCCATTTCAGGAGTAATAGTCCCTTTTGGACTAATGACTAAATTTTCTACTAATATCGGTTGGATTTTACGGGATGTCCAGAAAAAATGTGATGAAAAAAATGACACATGTGTACGAAATCAATCTATTTATTGCATTGCGGTTTACGTAGCTGCGAAGAACACTAAAAGTTTTGTTTGCTGAAAAACACTGGCTTGGAACGGATTTAAATTCTTTAGATTTCTTATGGAAGGGGGTGAATGAAACACGGTCCATCTAGTGTCTGTAGTGAATGCTGAATTGCTTGACCGATTTACGTGTGCAATAGCATGGCTGACATGAATGATGCTTTTGAAAGTATAGAATTGGATAGAGTATCACTTAAATGATTGTGACCCCAGCTACAAATGGCGCTGAACTCAATCAATGGAATTTAAAAAAGGAATTCATATTCAAAACTATGGAAGACAATGTCTTGACTATTAAGATGCGGTATTCGCAAATAGTGGAAATTTTCAGCACATAGGGTTTGTAGAAATACTACATCAAATTTTAGAAGTGTGCTAAAATGTTTGAGTAAATCTTTCCATTATGTATACCACAGGAAATAAACACTTATATACATATCTGTCTTCTTTTTGATCATTTTTTTCGCATGCGCTGTGTAAAAATTAATGAAAGAATAAAAAATAAATTTTTAGCAAAGCCCCCATCTTTCGTTTTACTTGGTGAATACGTTGGAAACGTGCAAACAAATTCTATGCTAAGGATGTAGAAAATGTATTTATTTTGGATTTGAATGCCAAACTCAAATAAGTTGTTTTCAAACAGATAACATGAAAATCCTTGATTAAATATTTATTTGGGCTTTGATTGTCATTTCCGAAAAAAAGTAGATTCTTCATTTTTCTTAATGTTTCTCTTGGTAGCTCCATTTAAACCAAAAATAAAATACGTAATGAAAATAAAATTGAATATAATTCTATGTAAATTTAATGAAATTCTCAGAACCCTTGCCATTTCAAAATTTAAACTACTTAGAAAACCGCGAACTTGAAAGTGTAAATGTAAATTTTAAACTAGTTTTCTGTAAAGGGAATATTTCGGTATTATAATTAATCATTAATATTTCTTAAACGTTTGTTTGAAATGTGTTAAATAAACATTTACCTTGTGAAAAGAGAACAAGAGTATATTATTTCAAACTTTTAAATCAAAACTGTAGAAAATATCCGTCAAAATTCGGAATGGATTATTGAATGCATGATAGTTTATTACAAACGAGTATAAAAGTTTCCCAAGTATAGGAAACGGAAAACCGCATTAAAAGTTAGATTTTGTTTTTTGCCCAATTTTTTTTTAATTTGACCTTGCCAAACATAAATATTTCCATTATTTAAAACAACTTCTGGAAATGAAAGTAAATGCCTACGAAGAACGATTGCGAAAACAAAGGCTGAGTAAGGACTTTTAAGCTGGGTAAGGGGTGTCGTGTATATATATATATATATACTTTTGGGATTGCCGATTATGATAAAATATCTGATGTGGACACCTCATGACTTCCTTGAACGGCCTATTAAATTATACACATTTTTCGCTGCATTTCATTTAAACTTATTTCCAAGAATTTAATTGGACATTTATTTCTCATTCAATTAATTCAGTTCTCTTATAGACAAAATACCTAAAAACTCAAAACAACTTCATTAAAATTGAAAAATATGGAAAAGATATAAAACACCAAATAGAGTTAAAACAATTTTTACCATTAAAATTAGAGTTTCTGCACAAAAACAAGCAATTCGTCCAGCGGGGAAGAAGACAGAATTTTCGGTGTACAAAATTGAAGGTTTACTTTTAGTCCCGTTGGGCAAAAAAACACTGAAGGTGCAGAAAAAGACTTAATTCATTATTCTGTTAAGTTTCAAATGTAAACGAATATGACTGCTGTGCTAGGCTTAGCCGCACTTAGAAACTTTTAAATTGTTAATAATTCTACTATTGCATGTAATCTAAGTAAAGTCATAAAACCCTTAACTGGAACATAAGGGGGAACAAGATAATTCAAACATTATTAAGCTAAAAACTGCACAATTTAACGACATATAAAAATTAAAAAAATGTGAGCTCACACAGCCGAGTAACACAGCGGGTATATATATATATATTTACATACTTTTGGTGCTGCCGATTAATAACCAGGTGCAGAACTACGCGTGTTACAGCAATCATATATACAAAATTTCAACGTTTTAAGGCTGCTCGTTTTTGAGTTATGCGAGATACATACATATATCATAAAAATATTCTCTTTTAAATCTATTTTAAATCCATTTTACACTACGTTTTGGGAAAAAGGGTCCTTTATTCTGTCCCTGCGTGCAGACATTACTCAAAAACATCGTTTTAAATTCCATTCGATAGTTGTTAAAATGGGTATTTTCGTTAAGATATGATGCTCGAAATTTTTCGCGAATACAATACTTCCTTTACTTCTTACAAGGGAGTAAAAAGGGAGGTGCACAACAACATGTTATATCCAGTTCCTTATATAAAATTTCAATGTCGTACAGCTAATTGTTTTTGAGCTATGGAAATGCTTATGTAGATATATGCATTCATACGTAACGGTCAATTTTAAATCCTTTTGAATTCCACTTTACAGTCCGTTTTGGGGAAAAGAGCCCTTTATTTTCTCCATACGTACAGATATCACTCAAAAAAATAATCAAAATTAATTTGGAACAGTAAAAATTGATACTTCCTGGGTAGTGTGACACCGGAAAATTTCGCGATTACAATACTTCCTTTCTTTTGTAGGGTAAGGAGGTAGGAGAAGGCTAGAAAGAAACATTTATTACCTCTTTTAAAATTCGCACTGCGTCGACTTGACACTAATACACTACGCCTCACTCGGGCGGTAGCTCAACTAACAGGAACTAAACTAAAAATCGAAGATATTAACAAGTAGTATAATTACGCTACAGGGTTCAGAATATCCTGTTTCCTAACTGTTACACCACGTTAACCAACAATAAATACTAAGCAGAAGCTGACGCTACAAAAGCACAGTGTTCGCCCACACTCTCTAACTTTCCCTTCTAGAACTCAGTATTTAAACTTTTTCCCCTCAAAGTAGAATTTGCATTCCTTTACGCGCGATATCAAATTTAAATATTCTGGCATTGACAACTAGGGGAAATGAAGGCTTATACGAAAGTAAGCGTAAAATTAAATTAAATTGGTTATTTAAAATAAATATAATTCCCTATAAGGTAAATAATTAAGCCGTACACGTAATGATGCAAATATTTTTCAAAATTTTCATTGTATATTAAAAATACTATTCCAAATTAATGAATACGAGTATATTTAGCCTTCTTTTCTAGGATATAGCTTGTATGTATTTACTGATAATCCATTATTCTGGCTAGCATTAATTAATTTCAATTTAATTCAATAGTGATTTATTTAATTTATGGTGCTGGAAGTATTTATATATTCCTTCCTAAGCTGATAATTTAGGAGGGTAAGGAAAGTACGATTTTCTGCCCTTTTTCAGTCTTTAGTAAAGCATTTGCTTTATTTCTTTCTTTATTTATTTTTCATTTTCACGTTAGAGAATTTCTAAGGAAACGATATTTATCCCTCTCTCGTGCTTTAGAGAATCGGCTTTCTTTTTAGTAGCTTTCCCAATATTGAGAATGCAATGGATGAGGGTACACACGTACCTTAGATCTGCATTTGCGACCCAAATGAAGAAAAAGGCTCAGATCCAGATGCGTTAAAGTACCGTCTGATCCAGATCGAATCTTTGTTGTCTACCTCAATTTGCGGCTTGTGAACCATTTTGTGTATTGCACTTCTTCGGTTTTCCAACGTAATTCAAAACAACGTTTCGTGACACAAATGTATTATCGGAGGAAAACACAATGTTTTAAAAGATGTGGGTGAAAACAATTTAAAACCAAAAGTGGATGAGGTAAAGAAATTGAATATCCGGCGTTTCCCTTTGAAAATTTTCTCTACGAAGGAAATAAAACGGAAATGCTGTAGCACATATAGTAATTTTAAAATACAAGAGCTTAAACCAGAATTTTGTTGAAATATTGAAAATGCAGTTTTGGTTTTATGATGGTATCCAGACATCTTATTTATATTACCTATGTCTGAAACGTAGACAAAATATAATGAGAAATTAATGCAAATGGCTAAATATGTTTCTATGAGAAATGGGTCTTGAATTCAAGAATATATGTAGCAGTGTTTATGCTGTATATAATTTCTTTCTGATTTATTGTGTTTTTTAGTTAGTAGCTCGTGAAGAAATTAAGTGCAATATAATTAAAGATGTATTAAAAGCAATGTCTCAAAATGTTGAAGGATTTATTATTGGGAACCAGTTGAGCAGACTAATCGGTTGATAAGTTTTAAAGGTGCTAAATATAAAAACACGGAAAATGAGCAATGCCCTCTACGGGATTCGAATCTGGACCTCTCGAATATGAACGCAGTGAACCTTTACACGAACGTGCAATGACAAATGAACGTACAATTCGAAATTTCTCTTAACTCATCTTGGATTTTTATTTTCTGTTTTGCTCAGAACAAGACTTTCGACACATTGTCTTCACTAACCGTCCGTTTATATCATTTCTTCTTAGAAAATGCTGTCAAATCTAGTCAATGCCTGCATTCTTGAATTCTGCAGTAGTATCCATCAACTGTAAATATGTCGAGTACCACCAGGCATATGTGCACCACATATATGTTGAGAATTTCTGGTTTACATAGTTGTTTTCCAATTCACTTAGGCTGATTTACACATTTTTAGAACGATTTCGTGGACATTTAACTAATGCTTAAAATGTAAAGACCACTTTTTAAAAATATCTATGTAACAAATATTTTGGGCTATAATTTTACATTGCGATTTTCAGAGCAGAAGAACTTTCGTAAAATTTCCAAGGCTGTTGATTTCCATTCTTTTCCGCTATTTTTTAGAGTCCAGTAATCGTGGTAGGTTTGCATTTAGAAAGAGCTTTTTTCAAGAAATCGAAAGCACGATACTCCGTTGGTGAAATATCAGGGGACTTCTCAGAAATACATTGAAAATGCATATGTACAATACCTTTATCAGTCTTCTTTTCTCCAAGGAATTCAATGGTACTTTTCGGAGTATGACTTGTTGCTTTGTTTTGATGAAGTTTCATATTTTGAACGTCATTAGAATAAAGAAACGGAATTTCTTCTGTAAGTATCGGATTTAAAACTTACCCCCAGAATAGCAAGTAGAGTTTAGCTGTTTGAGTTTAATATTTTTTTCACGCTTCTTATTTTTAATTTCCGATTGTAAGAGAATCATGCGACAATCATAAATCCTATAATGTTCCTCGCTTCTTTGTCTATGCTGAACGTAGAGGAACCTGGAGAACTGAGTAGCGACTTATCGCTGAGTTCGAATAATTAATGACAGAATCCAGAGAAGGGTTAAAATGTCCTTTTATTCGCTCATAGAAATAATCACAGATGGCTCCTTCTCAGGCTCAGAGAAAAGCCTCTACTCAGGCTTTTAAATCAAGCTAAGAAAATAAGAAACTAATCTAATACTAAACTAAACAGACTTAGCCGAAGATTATCAACAGTCACGTACAATATGGCCGAGCGTAGTAGATTTAAGAACGAAGTAGTCTGACGGCAAACATGCTCCATTAAGGACTTCCAAGCTCTCTCTCGTTTTGAAGTAAACTGAACCTTCCTTAAATATTCCTTCTAACTTATTTGCATACAACGCTATATTAAAAATTAATTCAGGTAGGGAATAGTAGATGGGAAACGAAAATAGACAGTTAAAGCATGTTTAAATTTAAAACAACTCTCAAAACTTATAGTAATCTTTACAACCCACTACTAAAACTATCTTTGCATTGAAGGAACCAGGTTTGTAATTTTTTTCTGTTCAGTTTCAATAATAAATAAACATTGTTTTGTTGCGGTCAATTAGGTAAACCCATGATTCATCAAGGATCACAAGGCATTTCCGTTTATTACCAGTTTAATAGGTTTCATACAGGGTCTTACAAAATGTTCTGTGGTGAGCCACATACCTCGGCACCTGGTGAACATCACGTTTTGCAGTTTTTTAAGTTGTAAATCTTTATCATTTTATTTATTTTTGCTACAGATATATTTAAAGACTTTGCAATTGATTTCTGAGTCAGGGGCTTTCCTCTTATGCTTATTTTGCACTTTGAAATTGAGTAATGTCTTTGCTACACGAGAGCACTAAAAATATCCTTAAGCCGAAAGTCCCCTCGCAAAAGTAATGGTAGGAGAAGACGGTGTAGAAGACTCTTGGATCCGCCCTTGAAGTGTTCTCCATCAGAAATGGGAACGGAGCATGGCGAGGCACCGAAGGCCTTGTCAGTCTCTTGGCCATGATAATCTGGACTGTCTGTACTGTTCAGATCTGTATTCTGTGTGTTCAGAACTCTAATTGTTGCTGTTTCAGCAAATTTGTATGTCTTTGCTCCATCATGCTCAACCGAAAGGAATAAAATACAGTAAACTTCGTCCAAAAGACTTTTCAACTCCCTTTGAAGCCTCTTCGCGTTTTTTGAAGCATTCGAAGAAATTTTATAATGTGATGATACTTCATTTTTTTTTTCAAAACACTGAAAGAATCGAAACAGGTAAAGTTTCCTTTCTTGCTTTCGGAAGAGAAGTTATAGGCAGTGATGCTCATGGTTTTAATACGCATACAACTGTAAATTAAATGAGATGAATTTCTATTAAAAATTATTAACTTGTAATAGAAATTCTTTAATTGCTACCAATTTTGCCTGTGCCTGTTCTGAAAGACTGTGTTTTTCTCATTTATTCGTCTTAACCAGGAATAGGTACTATGGCCTTCTTCCATGACACAGAAGGCACTGTCAGTACCTCTTTCGGTTTTGGAACCGTCTGTGTATATAGAGATATTGTTCTCGTAATTAAGATAAGTAACACGCCGAACAAATATTAATATAGAAGTCAAACAATTTCATTTGCGCTTTGACAGCTGAAGATGATGGTTCGGTAAAATCATCAAAACTAGTCCTGTAAAAATTTGCATATATAACGCTGATTTTTTTGTTTGACTTCTAAATATTGTTCTCGATTGGGGTGTAAGTTTCATAATCTGAAAGTCTATATGTGCTAAATGTTTTATTAACTGTTGATGTCTGGATTCATATTCCGAGTGAATGAAACTAGTTATCGTAGCTCCGTATCCATCTCATGTTAGAGAACCAAAGTAAAGGAAGTCCTGCAAGCACCTGGAAAACTAAAGTAAGTGAGTCTATAATCTTTGCAGATTAGTAGAAGTTGTATTCTCTGTATGGTCAGGAGTTGCTGTCTCATGCTGTTTGTGAGATCATTTCCCCAGATCGCTACTCCATAAAGAATGATCCTTTCTGTAATAGTAATATATCTGACGGATTTCTTCTAAGCTGACCTTTCCTGCCAATGAGAAGAAGTTTAGTTTTAGACGCTGAAATCTGCAGTCTATGTTATTTAGTCAAATTTGCAAAGATATCGAGGAGATGCTGGGGTCTTGACTCAATATTTTTCCTATCAGCCACTATCAAAACAAAGTCGTCTGCAAAGTCTTGATTTTTGGCATATGTATAGCCTTCAAAGTGTTGGAATGCTGAGTTGGTTACAGTATTCCATACTTTGGGCCCCAGGCATGAGCCTCGAGGCAGCCTTTTTCCTGTTCATGTTTAGCTAGACCTTCGACAGAGGTCATCTGGATTTCTCTGTCTTCTAGCTATAATCTGATTAAGTTAATTAAAGTCAATTAATTCCAGGGGACACCCCATATCACCCAGGCAGCCGATTATATCCAGCCAACAGGGTGAATCGAATGCTCTCTTCATGTCTACCGAGGTTATGGTTGTGTGAACGTCAGATTCTAGGTTATGCTTTTCTATATCAAGAGGATTTTTGACAGCATGGTCCGTAGATTTGCCTTTCTGAAACCATATTGATTGCAATGTAAAACCCGTTTAGTATCCAGGAAGTAATTGAATCTCAGTAGTAGCACTTTCTCAAAAATCTTACTGAAGGCCTGGGGGAGACTTACTGGAGTATGAGATAGTGGGTCTAGAGGGTTTTTGCCTGTTTTATGAAATAAAACTATTTCTGTTATTTTCATGTCTCTTTGCACATGTTCCATCTTCCAGCAGGCACGTCAATGCTCTGTGAGTAGTACCGGAAATTCCGCATGTATAACTTCAACTAAGGTATTCTCTATGTCCTCCGACCCTGAGGTCATTTTCTTGATTAATTTTCTTACTGCATTATCAATTTCGTTTGCCGTAGGCAGATTCAGGCTTATCCACTTGCGACTGCTGTAAAGAGCTCTCCTTTTATTATGTCCTTCATTGCCATGCTAAACATCATTTGGGTAAAGACCGCGTCCAGCACAACTCGGTAGATGTCAATTGTCTGAGTAGCCGTAGGTGCTAGACTAGTTGCCAGTTGCAGTGACCTGAATGGCGTGTTGCATGCAATCCTTTGAATTCTTCCAAAAGCATCTTTGAGATTTGTGCAGCGACTGCTCCAAGATAATTGCTTTGCTCTTTTGGCATGCTTTTTTAAAAACTTTCCTTTTATACAGGAACAGAATTACTTACTTACCTTTAATTTTTACACGTACATACTTACCTTTCCTTTTTATATAGTAACAGACCACGCATACTTATATATTCGTCAGGATCTCTCTTTGCTCTCCTGCGTTAAGCCCGAACTCTACTTCTAAGCAGGGTGAGTTCTGGGGTCCACCAAGTGGTACTGAGGTTAATTTTCAGCCGTTTTGTTTTCTAAGCCTGTCCAGCTGCATCCAATATTTTACCTACTACACTAGAGTAAGTAGTGTCCAGTTCTGTCGGACTTGCAGTTTATAAACAAATTGAGAAGATGATTAATCGACGGACAAAAATTGTTGTTGAATCCTTTATGTCCCCCCTAATTCGTTTGTAATCTATGCTTTGAGAGATATTGTGTCGTTCAGCCAATCTAAAATTGAAAGAGCTTATGGCCACTCAAAGTGGGAGTTTCAGTTAATTGTGAATAGCACTGGCTGCTAGAGGCGTGCCCACTGTTATGTCTGGCCAGACTTTTGCCCTGCATGTTCTGTAGGTAGCTCCGTAGGTTTCATTGTTAAGGACTATGAACCTATTTACCCTGATTAATTCTAGCACGGTGAGAACCTCCTGGCTATCGGAATCAACACCCCCGATTGGGCTGGTTACGATAAAGTCACCTGCTACGATTGAAAGTACTTGAAGGTTAAGTTTGGCTGGAGAAAGTTCCAAGAGCAGCATATTTATATCCTGGTGGGTCGAAAGTTAACGTTACTCACTGGGAAGGTGTTTTGGGAGTACCCAAGGAGAATGATAATTGTGTAATCGGTCTTATCCTTAATCACAGGGGTTAGAGGACCGTTATATATAATTGCAGTTAATTTTGTATCTGAAAGAAAAACTTTACTTATTGATGGTATTCCTCGAATAATACCATTGATGGTGTAAGGTTCCTGAAGTACTGCCGATGAGGAGCCATATTGTATAATCAGTTGGAGAACATTCAAAGTGACTGCTTTAGTTCCCTGTGGATTACATTGTATCATCGAATTCAACCATGCTTTTGCAAAAGACACTGTCGCATTAGTTGGCCTCAAGGCCTCCTTTGATCAGACGCTATAATTCCATCTTTGGACGTTGGTGCACTTACTTGATGTTTTGTATCATAAAAAGTGCCGCTTACTGAGTTTGAGTGCACATAGTTTTCACAATTCCCTTGATCCGTTGATTTACAATCTTCATATTTATGGCTTCCACCACACTTAGGACAGGCTAGCTTTGATTTACAGTAACTTCTCAGGTGTCCAAAGTTCTGCCAATTAAAACACCGCGTTACTCAAATGCACTTCTTGAGGGGACAGGAGTTAAGTTCTCTAAAGCCTCTTCTAAATTATAAGATTGATTCCAAAAACTTTGCTGGAACTTATGATCCAATTACAATTAAGTTTGTTCTTGGGATGGAACGCTTGGTTAAAAAATATTGCCTTAGGAACTTGTGATGTCAGATATTCAAAGGCAGCTATTAGGTCTGCTGATCTGACGTCCGCCAAAGGGAATGTGGAACGCCAAAGCCAATTAATTATTGACTTTCTGATGGGCTTTGGAACTCTATAAATGAGGTGCTCTGCTAGCAAGGTAGACTCCGCAACTGCACTTTTGAGCTTATCTATGTACGCTGCTTCTCTACAACGAATAGCAGTCCGTTCACTCGTGTCGGTCTCACCTGTGATATACCAAAACCCAACTTTTGAGGTTTTAAGCTGTTAACAAGTTCAGATCTCACGTTATCAGGGTTAAGTATAGGATCTGTTTCCTTGACCAAAATGATGTGCTCTCACATGTGCTTATTCTTCATTGAAATCGTCATGCTCTCTTTCTTATTTTTAGAAATTACTGTGGTGAGGATATCTTCACGCTTACATACAGTATTACACTCATGTAAGCGAATTATGATACTATTATGAAACATAGCAAATTGTTGTTTTGCGTAACACTAGAATATCATGATACGCAAAATATCTCTCCTTAAAACTATTGTAAGTTCTATAACGTAGTCAAGATCTTTCGCCGTTTCTGAGAAAATGTTTGATTTAAAAGCGTGCTTTTCTGCCACTGCACCAGTTTCAATCTCCATCTCAATAAATAACACTCCCAGTTAAACCCCGTTGCAAAATGACTATTTTGGATGCTCAAAATTTCTCAATTATGATAATCGAATTTTAGTAAAAGTTTTTCCTGTTTATTGTATTTGAAACTTCGTTTTAAAATTTTGCTGTTTAAATATGGATTCAGAAAAAACCAAAAAGTTAAGATCGATGATTTTGCTTTTGTCTTTAAAAATTCGTAGTAAACCCAGAATCTAAAATATACTTTCAGTGAATCTTTAACGAATATCTTATTAAAATCCTTATTTCTAGATTACTTTAATTTCTTTATTTAAATCTTATTTTACCAGATTTTATTTGCACTATCGTAAAATTAATATTATAGTACATGTATTGATTATTGTTTTTATTTTTTTTTTGTCTTGACACGAAATTCCACTTGTCAAAAGTAGAAATAAAAACTTGCTTCCATAAATTGAAATATTTCCATGAATTAAATAATTCAAAACAGAAAAACGATTTATAAATTAAATCTTTCGTAACTGATAACATTCCATTATTTCTTTTAACTAAGTACAAAAAAAGATTTTAGGAAAGATTAATTTCGTACCATTTATGTTTGTTCTTTCTTAAGAAAAAGCGACATCAGATTTTCCACATAACTGCGGGAAATAATTTATATAATGCAGCGTGCAATCACTAATGGGAATAGGGATGCAGAAAATATCTGAATTCAATTTGTCTGAATGCCCTGCACGTAGGATTGTTTTGATATATATATATTTTCTACTGCAGAGTAGTGTATTTTTCTCTAACTTCCAGAAACTCCCATGTGAAAAGTAAATAAATTCCATTAAAAAAAGTTTTCTTCTCGGATTAAACCATTTTTCTTCGCAAAAAGGACTGCTACTCTGTGTTTCAACTTAATGATGCATATACAATTATTGTGGATAAATAATCAGATCATATACATGCATTAGCTAAAAATGATTCCCATGAGTGATCATTAAGTAAACAATTATTAAGCTAATCAATACGCTGAGTATAACGGAATACGCAACATGAAGAACGAATAGTGTAATTTTCTTGGATTTAATAGAATGTAGACTTAGGTAAGAAAAGTCTTTGCTCCATATGTATTTTCGCTGTTTCCCCTATGTGTGATATAATTACGACCCAGTTTCTATTATTCGCTTACGTTCGGCATCCAAATTGTGGAAAATAGTGCAAATAAATCTATTCATTTTGTTATGTAGCAGAATATCATTTAAAATAATAGAAACCTGTGACAAACATGTTATCAAAGAATAATTTCTGATTTTTGTCCTACGTTTTGTATTGAAATTATGTTAAATTTAAGGATTACTAGAAATGTTCCCACAAAAATATGTAATATTATTTTACTTCTATATTTGTCAGTTATGTCTATTAAGGTATAAGGAATTAAATAGACTAAAAATCTAAGAGATAAAGAAAAATGTCTTTTAACTAGGCTTATTTGAGTACAAACATTTGCTATTTTGGGAGAAATTTCTCTCTTCTCATTTACAAAATAGTCTACAAAAATTTTATATGTGTATATAAACTCAAACATTTAATCCATTTAGTTCATAATATTTCATAGAAAATTTGTGGAAATTTTCCTAAAATTATTACAGTAATATTTTAAGTTAAAGACTTTTTTCGTAACAGGAAAGTTAAAAACTCGTGTCCCCCAGCCGGGATACTGGTTAGTGACTCTGAATACGTACCGAAGGGACCGGGGTCCAAGTCCGGAGAAGGCACGGGTGTGGGTAAATGTCTAGCATCTGCGCGGCATGGCGGCACTCTAAATATACGGCGAGCCTAAAGTCTTCTCGAGAGGTGGGTAGTAGAGGAAGAGGGTGGGAGACCTTCGGACCCGTCCAGTCGGGATGCTTTCCTTCAAAATTGGGGGGGATTTCAGTAACATTGGGCTGTTAGCTATATAGTGCTCAAGCTCTTGTCGACGATAAGCGCATCTGGCGCCTTGCCATGATGAATGTCGTGGGCTTGTGCTGACCGGTGTCACGCAACTGCGACTGGTATCAAAACCAACAGGCTTGTCATTGCTTGAAACACTAGGTTTAACTGGTTTTCTATGCATAAATTTGTCAAAATGGAAAAATAATTCAAGTTAAAAAAATAGTATGTAAATAAAAATTAAAACAAGAAATTTACTATTTTGCTTAAACAACACTGTCATTTGAAACTGTGTTGCGCACAAACATATTGTAGTGAAACTATTCTAATCTCAATTTGACAGCAATCGATATATGCTTCCGGAAATACATATTATGTTTCAATACATAAACTCAATTCAAGCTTTTTCATGAATAATATAGTTATAGTTTCGAAGCAGTGATGTATAGGAGAACTATGGTTACAAATCTAAATCAAGCAGTGCATAAATTGTTGATACCATCAATTGTATTGTTCATGTGTATCCCATGAGATCAGACCAATCATCAACTAGTGGATAATATATAACATAAAGATAATCGGATTTTACTAATAATATATAACATAAAGATAATCGGATTACAGAGTTTTTCGTGTTTAATAAATGCATTTTATCGAAAGTTAATACTAGAGGTTGAATTCTTTATAATGTAAAAAATCTCCTTTTCTACACAGTTTTATTTCGTTAATAATAAATCTCTATTGCTTATAAAATATTAATATTAAATATTTAACACAAAATTAATTTATATCAGTTTAAAATTGCGTAACGCAAATTACGCAAATTTTCATTTCCAAATAATCTTTTATTTAATCGCAATTAAACTAGGCTAAAAGATATTATTTTACGTGTATTGATCATTCATATGTCAAGAACTAACATTTAAGCAACCCCACATTCTTTAATATTATCTTATCTCCAACGTAAACTATAAGCAGATATTTTAAATACCAAACCAACTACGCCCAGTGAATTATAACACAAAAGAAAGCAGAAACAATGCGAATGGAAAGGAAAATATAAATTACTGTGTATATACAAGCGACGCACCGACGAGGATTAAATCCTTATTTTTTGATGCATTAGTTTTTTTCTGAGCATCTATGTAGCAGAACAGCAAGACATTAAATCACTTTAAATTAAAAAAAATATATATATATCGAAAGTACTGTCGAAATATCATCGATGCCCATTGCTTCCCATTTTAACGAAAGATTGTAGACACTTCATTTTTTACCACATTATTTTCTAAGACAATGTTTTAAATTGCAATGTTTTTGATTCGCTTTATTTTACGATGTTTTACGCCGTAGTGGTTTAGAGCTATGATGTTTCGTTTTGCTTTCTTTTCTCCAAGGATGATTTGTACAATAAAGTTTTCGCCTTCCGTTATTTTCTCCGCGACGTTTGCTTTGCTTTTGCGACGATGCTTTTGGCGGACACAGAGGAAAGGGGATGCACGAGGACTGAAATCTTAAGGATAAGAAAGGATAATTTTTTTAATTAATGGAAGTTGTAGAATAATCTAAAACTAATAAATATAAAAAATAACCTGAAGTCTTTCAGATTTTACATTATGCTCAAAGAAGCGTTTGTAGACATTAGGTGTTTTTGAAGCAGGAGTCATAAAAAATGAGCAATGCCTTCGCCGGGACTCGAACCACCGACCTGTCAAAATGCGCGACAAGCATGCTGACCATGGTCTTTATACTCCCCCTTTTAAAGTACGACTAGGGCTAAGGAGATCCAGTCGCCAAATCCTGGTGGTGGAGAATCATCATCCACCACCCCTTTTTAGTTCGGGCGCCATTGGAGATTCATTAGGATATTTTTGAAAGCGGGAGAGATGAAAAATGAGCAATGCCCTCGCCGGGCCTCGAACGACGAACTTCTCGAAATACGCACCGAGCGCGCTTACCAGCGCACCACAAAGGCATGCTAAGAAGGCGGGAAAAATACCTTATGAAGTAACTAAAAGATTTCATACGGTTTTGCTCATCCTAACAGTGTCTTACTTCTAGATTTTTTTTCCTGGAACCTCCGATGTTATTTGTCCAAGTGTTAAATGTCACGAGATTAAATAACCGATCACTCGGATACTTTACCCTCGGGTGATCGAAGTCACGTACGAATCCTTTATTCTGTTTCCTGTAGTTACGAAATTTTAATTTCTTCTGTATCACCTAAGATATGGGAATTAAAACCTTCATCTAAGTCATGTTTTAAAAAATGGTTGTATTTTAAGTTACTTGAGAGGAAATGAAAAACGCAAATTTAAGAGTGCAGCTAGTCTGTTTCATCGGACTACACTGATTGAAAACTACTTGCGTTCTTTATTTGCATTATTTTCCGGAATCAATAAAAAATTGTTGTATTTTTTATAAGCGTAAAGAAAATGTTATAGAGTCATTAGGTTTTTTTATGTTCGAGACGTGATAAATATGCAATGCCCTTGCCGTGATTCGGATTCCGAACTTCCCGAATACACGTCGAGTGTGCTTCTATTTAGACCACAAAGGCATGCGGAAAATAAGAAGAAAATACCTTATGTACACCCCCTACGGAAGCACGACTAGGGATGGGGGACCCAATCGCCAAATCCTAGTGGTGCACCACTTCTTAGTTTCGTCCCCACCGTAGAGTCGTTTCTCATGCTGGAGAAGAGAAAAGTATAATGCCACGATAAATAAAATTAATATTCCAAAAATAACAAATATAGAAAAAAATTTGAAAGATTTCAGATTTTACATTCCGCCCAAACGGACTTTTTAACTTTTCGTGTGTTTACTAATATAATATTCTTCGCAATTGAACAGTAAAATTTAGTTTAATAGCAATATCGAAAAGGAATTTTAAAACGAGCATGTCTTTAGAATTTCCGACACACAGTCTCTCGCGCTCTAGATAAAAATGTTTTTTTTCGTACAGTGTTGCCATTACTCGCTTTGTAATCGTTGAGTTTCTTAATCAAAAATTCGTAAAGTGTTACAGACTGTGACATCGATAATAAAACAAATTCCAAATTAGGGCTTCCAGATGCCCATACTCGGGGGAGAGTTACGTTACTCAAAATTTGGTGAGTCTAAGCAGCGTTGTTTTATCACAATGCAAGACACATACATATATTTATGCAGATTATTCATTATTTAGTTTCTTGAAATATAACACAGGGTTCTAATATTTGCTGGCAAAAACTTGAAAAGTGAAGTGATATTTATAATGAACCAACGCAAAATGCCAAAGCGAAATTACTAATCCTTCAGGGCAAATTGCACCTTTGGACTAATAAATATAAGTAATATAAAAGTATGCCATGCCCTTTCCGTGATTCGAACTCCGGACCTCCCGAATGCGTTTGCAGTAACATCACGAAGGCACGCAGATATTAGGGAGAAAATACCGTATAACGTAATTTTTTTTTCACTTCAACTCTCTGACAGAGAACTTTGAAACAACACAAAAGATTGACCTACGTACTGCAAAGTGCTATAACTGATGAAAAATATTATGATTGGAACTGAAAGTCTAAAATACCTTCAAACTTTAATTTTTATAATTTTATTATGATTTTTATCTCCAGTGTAAATAAAGTACTACTTTTTGCACCTTTGTAGAGAACCACAAATCACAATTGTAAATAGTTTTAATCGCAACGCTGGTGCTTTCAAATTTACGTTAGTATAAATAACTACTCACTTATACTAAAAAACACAACTCTATAAAAGTGTTTACTTAACTGACTCGGTGTAGCATATTTTTATTTATTGAAGCATTAAAAATTCTTGTTGTTTGGTATCTCCTGACTGAAAAGAATGTGAAAATAAATTCCGAAATGCATTTGGAAAAAGAAGCATTTCAGTAAAGAAAGGTCAAAAGCGATGTAGAACTGAAAAAAGAAACTGCTGATGTGGAAGACAACTCGAATGGAAATTCCAGTATGATTGGAAGTGAAGATAAAGGTCAAGTAGAAAATAGTGCTCGAGAAATATGAGTGGTAGAGACGAAAACGTTGTAGAAGGCACATTATGCTTAAAGTTATGAAGTAGCTGATGTGAAATATCTGTTTTATACATAGAACACTCTGCGACGCTTTTCGGAATTTTCAGGCAAAATATTGGAATTTAACTGTTTGTTTTTTCCCAGGCTGCGCGCAAAATTTGTTTAAAAATTCCTGCAGCCGAAAATATTTCTTCCATGTATGATTTCTCACAAAAGCTACAGGACTTTTGACAAATTTGTGTTCAGATTACTCGAATAATTGAAAAACTAAATATATTCCAATATTCTACATTTTGCAGTTACTTCAATTAAACCATCCTAAACTGGTTTACCTAAAAGAAAAGCCATAAATAATAAAAATCAAACTTATAATAACAAAGCCATTTAAATTTTAACTTTCAAAACCTACTTTCTAATGTGTATTCATATGAAATTTCTTGAAAAATTTAGTTTTGTCAGTTATTCTCTACCACTTTCTAAAGTGTGCACAGATTGGTGCAATTTATTTAACAGAATTGTTCGAGAAAAGAATTTAATCACAAAATAATCACTAAATTCACAGTGAACTGTATTATCTTTAATGTTACTTACTTCTGTTAACATAATTATACACATATCTATGAGAACTTACGTATTCTATTCGGATGGACACTTTTGCTATCCACACTTTCGAATGCATATCACATATTCAGAATAACCAGAGCACACAATCAATGGTGGCTAGCTTTTCGCCTTATTCTTTCCTACTCTTTGTTGCCAGATCCACATCCAGACAATACTAAAAAAAATAATAATAAAAAAATAAAACACTAGATTTTGGCTTCACTTCTTTTCTTTTCTTTTCGGCATTAACAAGAATAACGGCAGAAATGCAATAATTCTATAGAGAAATTAAAACATATTTTACCCAAATAACGGGTTCAAACAAAATATATTATATACAAATATAAATCATACATATTTTTACTGAAGACATTAAAATACTTTTATTACAGTTAACACTCAGTATCGTACCTTACAGAGAAATTTTTCCCGTCTTTCAGAAAAATGCTGCTATAAAGGTTTGGTTTAGTTTATTATGGCAAGGCATACTAAGATCAATCTATCAAAGGGAGGGATGCCTTCGTATAGAACTTTCTAAGGTAAACTGGCTCGTATACATAGGTAAAACTACGAAAACACCCATACAACCAGCACGATTGGTTTCGAACCCAAGTCGGAGCTACCAATGTTGAGCGATTTCACTGCTCGGCCGATGGTGGGCCGCTGTTATAAAGACTGCTTCCCATTACTAAAGCAGATTTAACATAATTTATACGCTTTGTGTGATGCCCGTATCTTAGCTTTCAGAAGGAAATAGAAAAAAAATATATCCACCAGAGATATATACACATAAGCCTTTTTGTTTTTCGGGTAGTAAATATGCATTTCGAATATGTGCGTTCTTTTGTGATGATAAGTGGCAAAAATCTGATGTGCACACCACATGATTTTCTTGTATGGCCTATTCAATCATACGCATTTTTGCTGCACTTCATTGAAATATATTTCCTCGAATTATTCTAACTTAAATAACCAATTCCTCGAGGCAAGCAGAAAATAACATCAAAAATTACAAATTTTGCAACTAAATAAACCAATTCATTTTTGTCCTACGAGAATCAAACTCCTTATAATTTCATTCTTTCATAATGAACTTCCCCAAACATAAACATAGGAAATGAGAGTTCGCATTTAAAGTTAGATTTCGTTGTTTGTCGAAAATTATTTTTTTTACGTTTGTTTGGTACTTTCGATTGCAATAAAAAGGGTGGTGAATAACTAGCTGTTACATGTAGAGTAAAAATATTTTGAAAAAACTGGAAGTAGGACTTTTACTTACTAAACATTATAAGGTTCTTCTCCTTCCTTTCCGCGTGCGTTCGTGGTGTAACGGTAGCACACTCGACGTGTATGCGAGAGGACCGAGTTCAAGTCCCTGTGAGTGCATTGCACGTTTTTTAGTTCCAGCTTCAGAAAATTGTGATGACTCTACAGGAGCTTCCGAACTGAAAGGTGGTGGATAATGTTTCTTCACCACCAGGATCTGGCGACTGGGTCCTTGGAAGAGCGAAGCATATAAGATATTTGTTCCTCCTTTCTGCATGCCTTCGTGGTGTAACGGTAGCACACTCGGCGCGTATCTGAGAGGTCCAAGATCGGGGGCCCGCCGAGGGTACTGTTCCTTTTTCGTGTCTCTTACGCCAGAAAAAAATTATAATGACTCTACAAAATGAATTTGTTATTATAATTATGCAAAAATGAATTTATTAAATACAATGATGTTCCATAAAAAGGTACAAAAATTGTCCCAAAGACCTAAAATCCACTCTGTAAAGAAGTATATAACTTAAGGATTTCTAAATATTCGTATGCAAGTTTTAAGATTTATATGAAAATATCGCAGCAACAGTAACTATTACGCAACCTTGTTATAAATCTGGATGTTGTACAATCATTGATTTATATGCGTAAAGGAAACTAGCAAACGAATCTCAAACAAACAAAGAAGATTTTGGTGGTAAATGAAAAATAAGAATCTTAGTTCGTTAAATGTCTAAATAATATACACAGTGTCTCCCAAAAGTGTTCTCAGAGAAAGCGCTGCAATCCCTAATTGAATTCAAATACAAAGCCCAATATTTTTTTATATTATCTCGATTTGATTTTGAATAAAACCAAACTTTTTAATACCGATTTGATTTCTTTTCTCAATTGAAAATGTAATAAAGCCTAGATAAAACACGCCACAAACGTGATCGTAACATTTTCGTAAAATTTCATAAATAAAATTATCGTCTACCTTTTTTTTTTCTTATTTTTACATTTTGGTGATGTTTAAAATATTGTTTGGCATCATTGGTTATATTTTGTTTAATAGTTAGAAATGGTTCGTAGTCCTAAAGAAAACGAATAGCATTCGAAAATTGATCATTTTTTATCATAAGGATGGTTATTCGATTCGAGATATCACTAAATTGGTAAATTTATCCCATTCTACGGTGCAGTATCTGATAAAATGTTTTAAAGAAGAAAATCGGATCCAAAATAAAGTAAGAAATGTCCAGCAAAGATGACTCGACATGACTCAATGTGATCAGAAATTTATAGTTAGAAAATCTGTGAACAATACACGTTTGGGTATTGTAAAGGTTTCTACGGAATTTATTGAAAATTTTCTACTTAATTTAAAACTGTTCGGCCAGTGCTCAGATCGGCTGGATTACATGGGTACTCTGCTCGAAGAAAATTTTTGAAACGGGCAAGAAATAGAAAGCTTACACTTTTCTTCTCAAAATCAATAGTAAATAAACCCGAAGAGTATTGGAATTATGTTTTATTTGCAGATAATAACAAATTTAATATTTTTGATTCTCATGAGCGTATAATTGAGAGGAGTAAAAAATAAGAAGCTTCAGTCCAAGATCTCTGTTGGAACAGTAAAGCATGGCAAGCGTTCTTCTGTAAGGGTGGCAAGTCAGTACCATGATTAAAAATTTAGTATTTATTGATGGCACAATGAGCCATGCTCTTTATTTAAATATTTTTAAGAATAATTTAAAATTATCCGCCCAAAATTTGTGCACTGGAAACAACTTTATTTTTTTATCAGGATAACAATCCTAAGCACACGGCCCTCAACGTTTTCCTTTTGGATGTATATAATTGTCTACAAGTTCTGAAAACACCACCTCAGTCACCAGATTAAAACACAACAGAGCACATTTGGAAAGAATTAGCGGTTAGAGTACGAAGACGCAACATTAAAACGAAAAATGAGCTAAAAACAGTAATGATGGAAGAATAGAGAAACATTCTTGCAGATATTACAAAAAAATAACTGGTGAACTTTATGCCCAAACGTTTGAAAGTTGTCATAAATACCGTGGGCTATGCCGAAACGTTTATACCCAAACGTTTGAAAGCTGCTATAACTACTGCGGGCTATATTGACAGAAATACTACAATATTTACTAATATGTGTAGATTTCTTTAGAGCATACGAAGACTTTTGTGAGGTTATATTTTTGTTGATGATTTTCCCAAAAAAACATTTTAATATGTTCATAAAATAATTAATGTAGCTTTTCTAAGAGAAATTTGTAGATATTATTAAAACATTTTCATTCTAAAATATTAATTCTTATTAATGAATAAAGCAATATTTCACTGAAACTCGTAAGCGTACGAATACTTTTGGGAACCACTGTATCTATTATGAAAACTGGAATATGTATAATATGGTACCTCTTCAGACAATATATATGTTGCCCTTGAAAGACCGAATGTCGAGATTCTGCGGTGAATATCAGCACTTATCAAATATGGCGGTGAAAGACCAAATATTTGGTTATGCTCTTGTGCATTCGGACTATCACCTGTGTACGCCGACAAGCACAGATATGCTCTGGTGGAATTCGAAACAAGAAACCGAGAAGAAAAAAGTCTTCCACGACTAAATGTGTTGTAAAAGCAAGGGACACTTGTGCAACAGTATCAAAAAAGTTTGTTATTGCAAAAAATAAGGCTGTATAACGCCAGTCAGATAATTAAGTAAATTTATTATTGGTGTTACTTTCTTTTCTGATTAGCATGTACTCTTCGTTTGAAGTTTAACAGTGTACTTACAAGCCACATAGCCGGTGTAAGCGGGAAATAATTATATTTGGCAAATATTTAGGGCATATACCAAGTGACTATGTAAAAGTTGACAGTCACTGGGTAATGTCGAATTCTCCAGATTTCGGTCTTTCACGGTAACATATATTTAAATCTAATATCTAGAAACCCTTTAAGTACTTGTCACATACTTATTTTGAATCTTAAATTTAGTTATTTTAATTCTTGTGGTTTCAGTGTCATGAACTTTAAGATTCCAGAAACTAAATTGCCCAAAACATATTTTTATATTTCATATTAAGGTTTGGTTGATTCCTTCTATTGATATTACGGCAAAGCACACTAGGGCTATCTGCGTAAGGGAAGGCATGCTTTCGTGGAGGACGTTTTAAGGGGTTACGTGTCGCATACACGTTACGTGTGGGAGAAAATCACGAAAACGCCCATGCCGCCAGCCCTTTCGCGAGATTACATCCTCGGACCGAACTACCAGCGACTTTACCACTCGGCCGCTTGTGGGTATTTAATATTAAGGAACCGATTGCATTTTTGCTGAAACAAATTATTTAAAAAAAATGTTTTTTTACTCAGATAGTAATTCAAATAAATGAGTGATTATACGAAACCCCCCAAAATAACTGTATGATCTTTTTTATATGTTTCAGTCTGAGGAATATTTTCACGTGGAGGATGGAAACAGTATATAATCAATAGTTTCAAATCATCTTAAAATTAACTTCTTAGTTTTCCTTAAATTTGAAAAGTTTTATTCCATAAAGCTTTTGAGTTCCAAGTATTTTCAGACATTCTTTTGGGAATGGGGAAAACATATAGATATAAATTCCAATTTCAAATTTCCCAGAAAAAAATAAATTACTATCAGAAACTCGGAGATTCAAATTCTGCACCAGTAAAGAACTTTCTGCAAACAAATATCCTAGTCGTTATTCGATCCAAGAAAAATCCCTCTTTTGTGCCTCCGACGGAATAATGTTTCCCATGCATTTTATTCGGATGCGTCATAAGCTGATTTGGTGCTTAGAATTTATCTTCTTCCTTCACTAAATATCTTTTATATGCGGTTTTCCGTTATTATTATATCATGAAATTGTTTTAGCATAATCTATCGCTTGTGAGACATTTTTTACATTTTTGAGAAAACAGTAAATGATTCGAAATGAGAACAAAACTGACATGCAAAACACATTATTAGCAAATGTTCGAACATTATAAGAAATTATACGAAAAATGAAATTGAAAAACTTTGTATTAAAATGAAAATAAGTATTTATAAATGAGAAAGGGGATATGTGAATCTTAAATGCTATGACAATAGATTCTGAATCCTTCGCAAACATTTAGTAAGGAAATATTTAAATAAACGAAGAGTATGTATATCCCTGATGTATATATTATTTATATATCAACTAAAGTAAAGACAATTTATTTTAAACTTCATGAAGAGAATTATATTATAAGGAAAGCTGAGAATATTTTAATCGAGTTATTCATTAAATAACTATTGGCTCCTCCGATGTTGCACACAAATATTTAGAACAAAATATCTAACGAGGGACACCACATGACTTCCTTGTACGGCGACATTATTCACATTTTTAATAGACACAGTACATTAAATTATGCATATTTTTGCTGTATTTCATTTATACGTATTTACTAGAATTTCATTAAATATATACTTATCATTTAATCAGTTCTTACTTCGCGGCAAGGGAAAAATACATAAAAACTCAAAATATCTTTAAAATAAATAAAAACTGTAAAATTTAGAAAAACCTAAAACACCAAATACAGTTACAAACAGTTAAAAAAGTTTTACAATTAAAATTAGAGTTTTTACGCAAAAACAGGAAATTTGACTATCGGGCAGGAAAGTACATTTTTCGGTGCATAAAACTGAATGTTTGCTTTTGATCCCACTCGGCAAAAAGACACTAAAGTTGGTGCACAACTGAATTAATAACTGTTCTACTTAGAGTTTCAAATGTAAAAAAGTGGTGGCTTAGTACTACTTAAACAAATTTTAAATTGTTGATAATTGTACAACTATTGCAGTCACATTTTCTGAAGGCATACAAACGTTAACCGAAACATAAGAACAAAGTAATTAAATCACTTTTAAAGTTAAAAATGCACAATTTACCAACATGTAACTAAAAAACCTCGGTTCTTCGAGCCAAGTAAGAGTTTGGGTATACATACACATATATATGTGTGTATTTACAAACGTTTGGTGCCGCCGATTGCAACAAAAAAGAGAGATGTACAAATGCATGTTATAACAATCCCACATACAAAATTTCAACATTCTGAGGCTACTCGTTTTTGAGTTATGCGAGACACATGCATACGCAAGTATGTACGTATGTACTGACATCACGGGGAAATCTGTTCTGAATTCAATTTAATCTATTTTGGAAAAAAAAAGAGTCCTTTAATTTCTTCATACTACAAATACCACGCGAAAACATCGTTTAAATATATTCGACAGTTGTCAAAGGGATATTTTCGTCGAAATATGGTGCTCGAAATTTTTCGCGATTGCAGTACTTCCTTTATTTCGTATAAGGAAGTAAAAAGCTGTATCATTTCTGAAAAAAAAATTGGCAGTTAAAAACATATCGAGTATTAATATTTACGGAAATAAAGACACCTTTATAAGCATTTCGTGTATGATTGCATGCAGAAGTATAATTAATTATGAATTTTGCTTTTATTGTAGATATGGAATTCATTGTTCTAAAGGGAATAGTATGTATACATTCTTGCTAAATGTTGCAATAAAAATTAACCCGACCTTGCAAAGTATTATGATAATTGTTTCCATATTATATGCAGACAGAAAGAAGGACAGTGTGAAATTTAACGTTTCAAACAACCGCAAGCAATCGGATGAATATTTAATTAGAATAAAAAATAGATTTCTTAATGTCAGCAAATAATTTTAATAATTTAGTGAATTGATTTAGGATTAATATGTACAATTTAAGACAGCAAAGGGTGAGTTCTGAATTAAACTTTTGAACATTTTCTCTTCTTATACACTTATTTGATTTTACTCATATACAGATATACGGTCAT
Source organism: Stegodyphus mimosarum (assembly GCA_000611955.2). NCBI lineage: Eukaryota > Metazoa > Arthropoda > Arachnida > Araneae > Eresidae > Stegodyphus > Stegodyphus mimosarum. The sequence goes on from KK116308.1 coordinate 261,661, forward strand.
TTGAATTTGAAATTAAGCTATTATGATACCACGACTAATTTTTTTGCGTTTTTCTTATAGTATATTTTTTGAATGTTTGTACTAGTCGTATTTTTACATGCATTCGAGGTCTTATTTAAGAATTTAAATAAGAAATAAACTAATGGTTTAAATATTCTAGGAAAAATATGACTGAACATTTTTAGAAAGCCTTCCAAGAAAAATACCAGGTAATTACATAAAATGACCCCTGAGGTAAAATAAACATCGGAGTTGATTTTCATTTCTTGCCACAGATGACTGTAATCTTTTCTCTTCTCCAAAGCCAACATCATTTTAAAAAGATTTCTATCTTTTGGAAGTTATGAGGATAAAAATGAAAATTATGATATTCATTATCAAAGTTAAATTAAAAATAACCTGTCAAATATAATAACGTTATATGTACTTTAAGTATACAATAAAATGCAGAAATCATTTTCATACTGTTTTTTTTAAAATTTAAGCTGTTTACTTAAAATATTTAGCTCATTTATTCTTTATTAATTGAAAACACTAGGAGAGAAAGCCGATATATTACTATACAGGTCCTAAATCTGTATAATTAAATATATTTTTTATTTAAATTTTGTATTTTATAGGAAATATTTAAAATGCGCGGAATGAAATTTATTTCATCAAATATTCATCCTAGACAAATACTTCCATTTGCGAAGATTCTTAAAAGAAGATGCGTTTTTTTTTAAGGTAACCTCGACGGCGCATGTAAACAGGGTTTGATCAAAACAAACTCTGATTTTAGCTTAGTTTTCTAGAGTTCCAAGTAAAACATATCATTTTTCTTCAGTTAGAAATATGTTTCCTAAAATAATATATATGTAAGATATAACAAAGTACGATGGCTACTTTAAAAAAAATAATTGGCGATCAACAAATTAACATTCTACATTTGGTGCTCTGCCCTTACATTAGACTCTTTGTCCCAAATTTGAGATCTTTCTATGTTATGTAACGGTACGAGAAAAGAGTAACTAAAACTAATATTAACCAATCATAGCCTGCATCTGCAATTACATCAAACTTAGTATAATTACCGCTGGCGAGTTAATTGCGCCGCTTTTCTTCCCTTCCCTAACTGCTGCTCTGTCAACTCCGCGTCGCTTAAATACCTACGTCATTTCTTTTAAAAGCCCGTCTACAGGGTGTCCATAATTAAACTTGAAATTTGCGAGAAGTTTATAGCAAAAACTATGCATCAGAATTGCATGAAAATTGGGTAGTGGCAGAATGAAATGATGGAAATTTTATCGAGGAGGCAAAAATGAGTTTCAAAAACCACGACTAGATGGCGTTGTCCAATGTAAGCTATTGGAATATTCAAATGTCGTAACTATAGTAATCCTGTGCACGCGCAGAACACTATAAAGATGCGAAAGGCGAACAGCAGTCATACTCTCTTCAATTCTACCTGGCATGGAGAACTCTACTCTTTGGACTTCATTATATGTCAGGCGTAGTTGGAATTCTTTGAAGATACGGGCAAGAGCAGGAACGATTTATCCTGCGAATGCCAGGAAAAACACCAAAGCAGTCATACTCGTTTTCAAGTCAAGAAAGATGACGTTAACTCTCCAAGAACATGCTTTACTTGTGAAATTGTTTTACCAAAACGGAGACTCTGAACTCGGAGACTCGAAGCTTTGCGTAAATTTAAGTCTTTGAAGCGGTTACGAAAAGGTCCACTCACTACTCAAGGACCAACATCACATGATTAAGAAATCTGAAGCAACGGGAACATTGGGGATTCAGCCAGGAAGGGGACGAAAGTGTTTTGCAGCACAGGTAGTGGATGATGTAGCGACGCAAGTGGAGAAAGACAAATCGCAAACCATCGGCAGCACTAGTGTTCAGCGTATTGCAGGAGCTGTTAACCAACCTCGCTCCACGGTTCATAAGATTCTTCTAAAGGTCTTATGCTACTAACTCTATAAACTGTCGCTAGTGCAGTAGCTCTTACCAGCTGATCTGGATAATCGACAAAATTTTGCGTTGCGGTTTCTTGCGCGATCTTACCTCCAGGATGATTGGCCATGGACCATTTTGTGGACCGAAGAGACCCACTTTCATATGGAAGGAGCGGTTAATACGCACAGTTGGTGTATTTGAGCAGCTACAAACCGACATCAGTTCCTACAAATTCCATTATACTCTTTGTATGTAACGGATTGGTGCGGATTTACTGCAACCTTCACTGTGGGTCCGTTTTCTTTTTCCAAAGAGGAGCACAGCGCTGCAGGGCCTATGAAATGCTCCGTCACCGGCCAATAATGCGCTTCAATATTAGAGTAATCCGTTATTCCGGCTCTTCAGGCATTTCGATATGACAAAAGCACAGGGTTTATACAGGACGGTTCTCCTCCTCCGTTGTGTGAAACAAATGTTCCGCTCCCATTTCGGTGACGACAGAATCATCAGCGGCAATTTCCTACAGCTTGGCCTCCTAGATCCCCCGACTTGAATCCTTGCGACTTTGGGCTGTCGGGATACTTCAAGGCTATGGTCTACTGTGGTTCCATCACATCTCTATCCGACCTTAAAGAAAGCATAGAACGCCATATGCGTAACATTCCGCAGTTTATGCTGCTTTCAGCAGTCGAACATGCGATTATACGCTTCCAGGTGGTAGCAGACAATGGTTAACATCATATCGAGCATGTTTTGTGAACTTTTGTAGATTATTTATGTGTTCTCAATAAAGATATGATACGCCACCTAGGGGTGATTTTTGAAACTCATTGTTTTTGTTTCCTCGATAAAATTCCCATCATTTCCTTTTGCCATTACCCAATTTTCATGCACTTATAAGTTTTGCTACAGACTGCTCGCAAGTTTCAAGTTTAATTATGGACACCCTGTACATACAAATTTATCATATTTCATTATGATTGAATCATAGAAACGTATCGGATTTCTTTATGATTGAATAAATATCTACTGAGATGATTTTATATGCGCGGAAATAAAGATTCGGAATTCGTCTAATTCATTTTTATGTCGACGTCATCTGTTCGTCTTCCCAGCCTGACACTATGCTGTCACGACTAAGCTTCAAAAACATTATATGTATGTATGTATTATATTTATAAAATTATATGTGTATTATTTTTTCTACAACAGATTTCAAGTAATTTTTACTACAATAGACCTAAATAAATTTGGGTTTAGAAAGCTACTTAAAAATACTAAAGTTTTTTTTAATAATTTATAGCTTTAATTAAATTTCTTTTCCTTGGAGATGATATATAAATACCTTTTTGAATAATAAATTATTGATTTATTGCTTAGCAGCTTTAGCGCATGTTTGAGGCATTTTAAATTGCTCATAATTATTTTTATTTATGAATTATATGTATATATATATATATGAGACACAATTATTTCATTATTTGAAATAATTATGAGACGTGGTTAAGAACAAAACAAAAAATACAAAAAAGGAGAAAACGAAAAGACTTAAATTATTACTAATCAAATAAAAACTTAATGCTGAACCCAGATTTGTCGGAATTGTATTCAACTTTTAACAAAACTTAGTTAGGACTTTTATAGTTATTGCCGTTACGTGCAGTGTTAGCAATTACTTTGTTAATTATAAAATTTGTATGTGTTATCATAATCCTATGAGACAGCAATTATTATACAATAAATCGTTTTTATCTGGGATGTATGTAATAGCCAGATTATAAAATTTCACACGTAATTTGGCTGAAAAAAATGTAATCTTGCACTAATATTCAATTTTGTTAAGAATTTTAAACGTTTTTCTCCAAGCATAATTACTCTTCAAATATTCATTTGATAAAAAAAGAGGCTTTTATGAACTAGAACATAAAACAGTAGATAAAATTTGAATTAGCAGAAACATTTTTAAAAAACGTACCGTGCTGGAATAGGAGGAAAGAGTCCAGTGGTATCTCCACATATTTTTGCTTTTAAGTTACTGCGTTCAATCTGACGAAAAGTGAGTTTCATACATGTGTATGTGCATGTACTTTTTGTGGTGATGTAAACACTAAAACAAGTTTTAGATAATGTGTTTAAAAACGATTATTAAAACCTGCTGCTTAATTCATGTACTTCTTATGTAGTTTCAAGAAAACAGTTGGAGATACGTAGATATGCATGAAGGAATTTTAAATTAGCTGCATAAAACATTTAATTACAGGCATTTTTATTTCTTTATATGAATTATCCCTGAAGGCGTTCCAAGTTAGATGGAATAATAAGTGCAAGTTATGGAGGCTTACTTCCTTTGGGAATAAACACTAATTCAAGACTCTGATGTAGACCTAAACGATTTATCGCTCGTCTAGATAAGCAAACAGAAATGTGCTAAGGGTGAAAGACCCTTTTAGTAAGGATTCAAATAAGTTGAACAAAAGGCATTCTTGGGGCTTAGAGACCAGCCAGCATTTATGGCATGAACTCAAAAGTAGAATTTTATTTGAAAACCAAATCGAAGTCTTATTCAGCCAAAGGCTATGCAGAGATGTTAAAATGCGCAACCTGTCTCTAACCTACACCGAGGTGATAGCATAATCTGCAAAAATAATGCCGTAGACATTGTAACACCACATGTGCGTATCATTAAAAACTCCTGTTCTTCCTGTTCTCTTGGAAACGAACGCCTAGTATTCACAGTGTGGCTGGTGAAGGTTATCAAGAAGACTCATTAAGGACATTCTCCTTTGGTGGTGTATCCGTTACGCATCTTGTAAGATTAAGGAAACGAGGCTTTTGTCTGCGAAATGCCGAGAGTGTAAGACGCGTTCGAGCGGCCAGAAAGCTGTTTCCCCCCTTTTATAATAATGTCGTAATGTTACTTTTCTAATTATGCAAGGAAGCCTATGTTAAAATTTTAAATAAATCTAAGAGGGCAACCTGTCTTGTTGCTTCCGTCTCGGAAGTTTGGCGAATTTACAACAATGCGATCGCATAGTACAAGTACTAGACAGCACGCGCTCTGTCTGAAGCAGTCTCGAAACTTCACTTAAATACACGCGAGCTATATTTGCATTTTGGTAGGAAACGAAAAAGAAGTGACAGTAAACATTCGGTATACAAAAATACTGGTTGATTAACATGCTACTTGAAATTTGCGTTGAAATGTTTGGATCAAGTTTGCAGACATTGCACGAACATATATTCTCTGCGCATTCTTGTGACGCATATCATTCTTGTATCATCAGAATTTCATAGCATTTTGAAACATGCAGCAGTGTTAAGATATATACTGTAAATCCTTTGGTATACACAAATGAAAACAACACAGGCTTAACATCATAGAAACATGTAACGAAAATTGAAGAAAAAAAATGGAAACGATTTAAAATAATGCCTAGAGAAGTCAATGAATAAGAAATCGGAATGATTTAAAAGAATATCTAGAAATGTCCAAGCAAAATTTCGTTATATTTCCGAATATTTCCAGAATGTTCTCTGCATGATTACTAATGCGTATTTAAGAATTAGTTGAAGAATAGATTACAGTACTTTAAGTGGAAACATGTCATAACGCCGCCCGCCCAACCGGTATAGTGGATAGCGTCGCTGACTTCCTTGCCGAACGGTCAGGGTTCGAATCCTGGAGAAGGCACGGTTGTTTGTAAATGTAATAGCGTCGGCGCGGCATCTCAGTACTCTAAATATGTGGCGAACTAAAATCAACTAGTTTCCGACAAATAATCGAAATCAAAAATAGGAGCTTAAGAATGAATAAAGAAAAGAAGGCCAAATGGAAACTTCCGTATGGAAAAGTTCCAGTCCTATAGGTAAGACCGTTTGATAATTTTCGTCTTCCTGACCCAAAACATAAGGGCACACCAGAGGCCGAGCACTTAGTGTCTTCCGACGTGGGTTCGATTCCAGGCGAACAAACTAGGGGCATGCGTGTTTCCATGGTTTTCCCCATGTGTAACGTGTATACGAGTTAGTTAGAAAGTCCTCCACAAAGACATTCCTTCCCTTAGGCAGATAACGGTCTAGTGTGCTTTTCCATAATCATCTAACATCCCACCCCCAAAAAACCCAAAACATAATAAATAAAATAACTATAAATCAAGTAGACAAAATACCAGATGAGACATTATTAGTTTTACATGCAATCGTAGGAAAATAAATTGAATTGCGATGTCGAACCTCAGAGATACTGAAGTATACAATGATTAGAAAATGCCAACAAGACAGAATTTTTTTCTATTTTTTTCTATATGTGATATAGAATATTATATACGCTCTTAGACAAAAAAAAAAAAGACGCACCACGACGCACCGAGAAGATTAAAGCAAATTGGACACAAATTGATATTTATGCAGGTTTCGACCGAAATGCAAAATATTACATTTTGGCTGCCAATGAATGAACAGTTATGGCTACAGTGCATCTGATCTGCGAAACTAGCAGGATATTTAAGAGGAAAAATTACGATTCCAGGTCATAAATTCTTCATGAATTTCATTCCGTGTACTCTGGTAGACAGTAACTATGCCTCGCATACAGGTGCGCGAACGATATGCGCAGATGTTAGAATTTGAGAGAGGTCGTCTAATTGGTCTCAAGGAAGATAATTGGTCTTATCGGCGAATAGCTCGATATTTGAGCAGGAGCGATGCCTCTATTAGACGATGTTGGCAGGAATGGGTAACCCATGGCCGCACACAGCGTCAAGAAGGAAGCGGTAGCCTAGAGAAACGACAGAACGTGAAGACCGAGCAATGGTCAGAGCGGCACTCACAGCCCCAGATGCATCACTATCATTGATTGTACGTGCAACTAGTGCTTCAGTGACCGCAAGGACCATTCATAGAGGGTTCACAGAAAGGGGGCTGAGGTCACGGCACCCCTTGCACCGACTACCATTGACCTCTGTACAACGTCAAGCCCGTTTGCAGTAGTGTCGGGCTCATTCGCTCTGGAATGTCACTGACAGGAGTAGAATAGTCTTCAATGATGAGTCCCGCTTTGAACTGAACCCCGATGACCAGCGAAGGCGAGTCTGAAGACGGCTCGGACAGCGGTGTGATGCCAATCTGACTGTCTTACGGCAGACAGGCCGACAACCAGGAGTGATGGTCTGGAGTTCCATTTCATTTCATCGTAGGATCCTTTTGGTTGTTATCCGTGGCAACCTTACAGCACAGCGGTACGTCGATGAAGTTCTAAGGCCCGTTGTGTTGCCCTTCATGTCATGCCACCCTGGGCTTACATTTCAGCAAGATAATGCCCGCCCCACACTGCACGTGTTTCTATTGCTTGCCTTTGTGCTTTCCGAACATTACCTTGGCTGGCAAGGTCACCGGATCGTTCTCCTATTGAGCACGTTTGGAGCATTATGGGCAGGATCCTCCAACCAGCTCGAGATGTTGATGATCTAAAGCGCCAGTTGGACAAAATTTGCCACGATATTCCTCAGGAGGACATCCTCAACATCTATCAATCGATGCCGAGCCGAATAACTGCTTGCATAAGGGTCAGAGGTAGACAAACGCGTTACTGACGTTTTCACTTTGTGAAGCTCTATCACTTAAATAAATCATCCAGTTTTTCCCAAACTGTAATAATTTGTTTTTCTGTACATGTATATCACTTCTACCGATTTTCGTCCCATTCGGATAACTGCTTCTTCGTGCGTCGTTTTTTTTTTTTTTTTTTTAAGTGTATAGTATTCTATATCTATTTTTTTCTATTTTTTTTTCGACGACGTGGACGATAATACGTTTGATGAACTAAAACCACAGTGGTATTGAACAACACTAAAGGTTCTGAAATACCTCTTTTTATTGCGTCGTCTGAAAAGCAGTGTCAAAATAAAGTTCTAAATTCAACGACTAAACAAAAATTCAAATAGTAATTAATAATAAAATTTTAAATAGCCAATATGAAATTACTAGTATATAAGGTATTTCTCCCGCCTTCTTCGCATGCCTTCGTGGTGTAGTGGTCAGCACGCTCGACGCATAACCGATAGGTCCGTGGGTCGATTCCCGGCGTAGGTGTTGCTCATTTTTCATGACTCCTGCTTCTTAATGACTCTACACTCGAGCCCGAACTAAAAAGGTGGTCGATGATGATTCTCCACCACCGGGGTTTGGCGATTGAGTCTCCTGAACCCCAGTCGCCCTTTAAAAGGGGGAGTATATAAGGTATTTCTCCCACCCTCTTCACAAGCCTTGGTGGTGTAGTGGTCAGCACGCTCGACGCGTATTCGAGAGGTCCGTGGTTCGAGTTCCGGCAAAGGCGATGCTCCTTTTTCTTGATTCCTGCTTTCAAATAACCTAATGACTCTGCAAGTAAATTATTACATTATTAATTTATTATAATTAAATTATTAATTATTAGTAAATTACTAAAGATTTAATAAGAAAATTGTTCCCTATTGAAATATATGGTTGATTATGAATCTATTATTGCAATAAAAGACGGCATGCATGAGAAAGACAATAATTCATGTAGGACTTATGCCTAAAATAGAATTAGGAAAACTTCTAAAGCTATTATTAGGCTTTGTGTCTTATAGTTCTCTTTCGCCTTCCTAGGATTATCTTAAAAAGAAGACCCGAAGAGATAAGAAGAAGTAATGCAAACAAAGGAACCTGGTACAATAGCGTTCAGATAAAAGCAATGCATTCATTGTAACGATGGCAGACTTTTCCTTATTGCATGAGCAGAGTGTGGTTTACTTGCAGTTCTCATAATGGGAGTCCTTTTATTGTTAGAAAAGAGTGACTGTGATTGGTGGAACTAATATTTATGCAATCGAGTAAAAAGTGGTCCTCAAATGAAATTAACATTTTATTCAAGGATAAACATATCTGAAAAAAATTATAATAGAAAGATTTTTTTCACATAAATTCATGTAATAAAAATCAATTAAATTTTAAACCGCAACGAATGGGGAGCCCATCACAATTAAAGCAATCTTATGGTGTAAAACCATTATGTGGTATAACCCGTGATATGATTAGTGACTCTGAATGACGTACCGATGGGACAGGGTTCGAATCCCGAAGAAGGCACGGAATATTTGTAAATTTATAGTGTCTGTGGAGCATGGAGGCACTTTAAATATCCAGGAAGCCGAAAGTCCTCTCGAGGGGTTTTGTGGTAGATGAAGAGGGGTTGGAGACTCTCAGACCCCTTCCCCGGTGTGTTCATCTTCAAAGTTGTAGCCAGAACTGAGCAAAGTCGTACTGTCACCTGTATGGTGCTAAAGGCTTTACCCAACGACAAGAAATCTTGCCTCGTTGCCATGATGAAATCCGTAAGATTGATCTGATAGCGAGACGGCGTCACTTGCTCGCTTCGTGGCTTTGCTCTAACAAACGAGATTACTCACAACACCAATAACAAGATGTGGTGTAAAAAAACATTCATGAATTATATGAAAAATATGTTTTCACTCGTTTGTAAGATTTTCATTTCGGGTTCATTTGATCATTTTAGGATTTGTCATTCTGTCTAAATTTTCTTATATTATCTGAGAGGCAACAATCAGTCGAAAATATGCAAATTAGCACATAATCAACAGCAATAAGATGTAGCAAAGTTAAAATGTGTAGCAGATACTAAGACATATATTACTGTACTTCCATTTAAGAGAATTAAGCATTCACACTGTTAGTATTAGCGAAATTAGACTCCAGATTTACTAAGATCTACTTGTACTTGATGTCCTTTTTGGGCAGTGATATAGCTTAGTATTATGGAGGTTCTAGCTGGGTGAAATGTTAACTGTTTAACACTTTATATAGTTAGGAAGTTGACTTAAGAGTTAAACCTTTAGTCTGTTGATTCTGTAGCCATTGTTTTGAACTTAATTTTAGTTCGGAATAATCAAGTGCAAAAACTGATAAACATACAAAAGTTTAATTTTACTTGCTAATGAACAACATTCTGACAACGAAGTACAAATTCAGCCTCAGTTAATGAACCCAAGTTTCGTTATGCATGTAACAATTTGCAGTTTCTGAACTGTACTGTCTTAGACAGAAAACATAATCCTAGATAACATATATACCCAGCTACGGAAATATTCATTTTGCTATACAAGTCTTTATGTACAACTTTAATATATTAAGTGACAAAAATATTATCCAAATTTCAGAACTAAACACTTACATCTCTTAATTATATATTAACATTCCAAAAATTCAAATTTACAAAATCAGCCTGACCACTGAAAGGACGTGAAGGTTACTTAAGACTGTAGACTTCCATCATTAGTAATTAGATTACATTAAGATAATAAACACAGTATTATAGTTTAGCTTTCAACAGGAAAGAGTTAGCTGTATACTTTCCATTTTGAAGAATACGAGACTTTAAATGTAAAAAGAAATTCTTTTCGAACATTAAAAAATATTCTATTAGTTTCCTTTGCTTATTATTTTAGTATTTATTATAATAGAACCAACATTTAACATTTAATAAAACATATCCAGATTAAACATTACAAGCACTAACAGCCGAATCGCTAAGACCATAGAATACTAGTAATTTGACTCGAGTTCTGGAATCCTTTCGAATGGACTGTGCCCGTGAGCACTCGCATAACTTTCAGCGTGCGCAACATCATCATGAGTAATTTCTCTTAGAAAAAGTCTTCAAAGCCATCCCTTCCTTTAAACAAATATCCCTCGTGTGCTTTACCGTATTCAATCAAATAAACAAACAGTAATGCTATGTGTAGGTTTCAAAATCATCCCTTCCATTTAAGAAATACCCTGTGCTTTGCCATACTCAATCAAAGAAAGGTATCAAAGCCATCCCTGCCTTTAACGAATAGACCTTGTGTACTTAACGCTACCCCAATTAAAAAATCAAAAAAGTAACTATGTATAAATTTGGAAGCAATCCCTTTTAACAAAAAGCTCTGCCGTACTCAATCAAAGAAAGGTTTTAAAGCTGTCTTTTCCTTTAAACAAATAAGACTCATACGCTTTCCCACATGCAATCCCTTCCTTTAAACAAATGCGCTGTACTTTACCGTGTTCAATCAAAGAAACAAACAATAACATCTGTGTGTAGGTTTCAAAACCATCCTTTTCTTTTAACAAATAGGCCTGTGCTTTACCTTCTTCAATCAAACAAAGATTTCAAAGACATCCATTCCTTAAAACAGATAGTCCTCATGTGCTTTACCGTACGAAATCTAAGAAACGAATAATAACTTCTGGTGTGGGTTTCGAAGCCATTCTTTCCTTTCAATAAATAGAGCTGTCCTTTTCCGTATTCACTCAAACAAAGATTTCGAAGTCATCCCTTCCTTAAAAAAAATAGCCCTCATGTGCTTTACCGGATCCACTCAAAGAAACAAACAGTAACTTCTATATGTAAGTCTCCAAGCCATCCCTAGAAATAAACAGTAACTTCACAGTGTAGGTTTCGAAGCCATTCCTTCTTTTAAAACAAATAATACTGTACTTCATCGTGTTCAATCAAAGAAACAAACAGTAACTTCTATGTAAGGTTTCAAAGATATCCCTTCCTTAAAATAAATAGCTTCGTTTGCTTTACCGTATCCAAGCAAAGAAATAAACAGTAACTTCAGTGTGTAGGTTTTAATGCCATCCTTTCCTTTAAAACAAATAGTCCTATACTTTACAGTATTTAATCAAAGAAACAAACAGTGCTATCTGTGTGTAGGTTTCGAAGGCATCCTTTTTTTTAACATATTGGCCAGTACTTTACCATACTTAATCACAGATTTCGAAGTTATCCATTCCTTTAAACAAATAGTCCTCATGTGCTTTATCGTATGAAATCAAAGAAACAAACGGTAACTTCTATGTGTAGGTTTCGAAGACATTTTTTTTTCCTTTTAACAAATAGGCCTTACTTTGCTGTATTCAATCAAAGAAAGTTTTCGAACCATCCCTTCACTTAAACAATTAGGTCTCGTTTGCTTGGTTGCATACTGTTGAGGAAACAATCAGTAACTTCTGCGTGTAGGTTTCGAAGCCATCCCTTCATTTAAACAAATAATCCGCGTGTGCTTTGTAGCCTTTAATTAAAGAAACAAACAGTAACTTTTGTGCGTAGGTTTTCGAAGCCATCTCATTCTTTAAACAAATAGGCCTGTACTTTGCCCTATTCAGTCAAAGAAACAAACAGCAACTTCTATGCTTTTAGGGGGGTGGGTTGGAACCCTCCAACAGTATAGTAGACAAAAAAAATGGTCGAAACACTTAACATTGGCTAGTTTGTCTTAGATTATATTTTGAGGAGGAGATGTGCTGTATAAGAATTTCGTTATTTGGCTAATTCGTAACATGATGTGAAAAGACGAGTAATATGACGAATAATATAATTCTACTCACTTTTAGAAAATAGTCTGGCTGATAATTTTAGGTTATTAATGAATTAACGCTGCATTTATTAATGTGAATGCTTATTCTTTGTTACATTACACGAAATAAATTCAAATTTTTGCTTTCCCCCCCAAAACAAAAAATTTAATTTTTAAAATAAAAGAAAAAAATTAATGTTCATAAGAAATTCTGAAAAAAACATTATTTCGACTAACTCGTATTCGTAACTATTCAAAGGGCAAAAAACTTTAGGACCATTTAATCATCGTGTATGAGAACGCATTAAATGTTTTCGTCTTTTGAATTCTAATTTTTAGTTAGTCAGTAAAGAATCCTTACAAAGTCCAGCAGTGAAAGCATAAATAAGAGAATCGATTTTACAACAGACGTTTAATATTAAATTCTAGTTTAATATATTAGCAATATGAGATCTTACGATCTGTTCTAATAGTCCTGCTTACCAGTATTCAAGAGAGAAAAGTAGTCGGTAGGAAGGAATTATACCAATTATGAGTCGTCAGCTCCAGGTAATTTGCAGACGTGGATCAAGTCTATCCCCCCAGGAATTCGATTATTGGATCCGTTAAATTGGAAAATGCCTCTGGCTTGGTTAACAACAAGATTAAGACTCGCTTAAAGTTAAGTTTCATTGGAAGTGTAATTATTCGAAGGATGTTTCCCCGCGACTCTTATGGGCGGCGGAGCTATTTGTTAATGCATTTAATTAAAATTAAAGTTTGGGAATGAAATTCGTGTTTGGGAACGTGCAGACGAAACGTGATTGCCATCTAAGAAAATATTTATTTCGAAACATGTTTGACTGATTTAAAGATGTGGCTCTTATACAGTCATAATTCCTGTATTGATCTGAAAATGCAGATAGGAACATTTAAGATCAGGATTCTCAGAATTGCATCTGATTTAAGGATTACGTAATATAGCATACTTTGCAGGAAATCCCACATTACATAACATTACACAAAAGAGAAGAATTTTTGCACCTCAGTTAGAATTAATTGTGAAAATTTTTTAATATTGCTTATTTTTACTTCTTTGTACGAAGTATTGTAATTGCGAAAAATTCTGGGTGTCATATTTGAAGGAAAAGGTCCATTTTAACCTTTCTCGAATCTATTTGAACGATGTTTTTGAATGGCTATTGTACGTACCAAGAGAATAAAGGTTTCTTTTTTTGAAAATGGTTTGTAAAATGGACTTAAAATGGATTAAAAAAGGACATTTTCGTGACGTCTGTACATACGAATGTATGTGTGTATGTATGAACGTATCTGAAATAACTCAAAAATAACTAGCCATAGAACATTAATTTTTTTACATGGGACTGCTATAACATCTAGTTGTGCATCTCCGTTTTTTATTTAAACCAACAGTACCATAAGCTTGTACATAAACTAGTAAAACTGAAAATGTATGTAAAAAGAGTGTAAATACGCATTCCGTGCAAACTACTGCTAAAGATTTAATTAACAAATAATGAATGAGTTAAAAATCGCAACTAAACAGGCGAAGAAATTGAGCAGCTTAAATTAAGAATGGGAGTGTGAGTGAAATTGGTAAATGAAATTTACTTGAAATTAATTGAAATAAGAACCAAATGAAGTGGTTAAAATTCAAATTAGGAAAAGCAGTATTATTACCGTTTGACATTTACATTATCATGAGGAGGTCAGTCGTTGAGCGATTACTCCTCTTTTCCTACGAAATATTTTTTTCTTTTTTTTTGTTTCTGCACACTTAAAATTAACCCACGTACTAAATAAATAAACAAACGTTTATAGTGCCTCCGGAAGTTAAAAGCGCCTTATATATGTATATTGTTGTGTGCGTACGGATTCTTAATAGAACTGAATGCATACAGAAATGATGATAGCTTCATAAAACTTATTTTGCCGAAAGGAACATTTCACTGTTCTGAAAATTTCCTCAAAAATTGTACAACTCTTCACAGTATCACACAGTACAATCAGTAATTACGCTTCAAATTACTAAGAAGTTCTTCTAAGGCTCGCATTCGGGTATATATGCATATAGTGATCAATTATATTTAATCGGTTACTATAACTGTTGCAAATATCCAGGGACCTGACCAAGAAATCGCGAAATGATTGCCAAATTTTGCGATTTTTGCCGATTTTTCGAAAATTTGACGTTAAAAATTAGTTTCCAAAAACATCGCCAGCTGGATCATATCTCGCCAATTCAACAAGATAGCGATTTACTAAATATTAAATAGAGTTACACCCTGCTCGTTTTCTGGTAGATCATCGCTTCGTAAGATTTTCTTTACATTTTACAAAAAAAAAAAAAAAAAAAAAAAAAACATGCTATTTATTTCTTACTTTTCGGGAACAGCAGCTTCATGCTCGTTAGAAAGTTTTTTTTAAATTTTAAAAAAAAAAAAAAAAAAAAAAAAGACTATAATTTCACTAAAATTTCTTATATATGTATGCAATTCGTACAACATATATATGTGTATGTGTGTAAAACATAAAATATCTATCAAAATTTGACAGTAAACCTTTAAATTCCTAATCTTAATTGAAATACAACTCCCTTTCAACGCATCTATAGTTCACCATTTTACATCACT
>KK116308.1:285008-297950 GCA_000611955.2 Stegodyphus mimosarum
ATTTTATAGATCTGGCGTTTTTAGGCAAAGCATGTAATATAAAAATTATTATATACCTCTAGTGGAGATGGTGGCTAAATGTTATGGCAAAAGTTAATTTTAACGTGCAAGATATTGTCTCCACAAATAATTACTTAAAGTGTAAAGGAATGTGCCCAATGAGCAAAGGTATTTCGACTCGAAAATAAATCTCAAAGGGTTGCGAGGGCTCAATTACCCAATTGTTAAAATACCTGAAATATCGATAATAATATTTAATAATATTTGAACATGTTATTTACAGAATAGTGCCACTACTTGAGCTAAAGGATATGCACAAGAAACATACTTTTGAGCATTTTGATAATTTTATTTACTTATGTAACTTTATCCTGAATTTACCAGTTTCTTGAATAAAGATACATGACAACACGACACTTTATCGTTTCACAGAAGTTGTCGTTCATAATTGAATGAAAGAAAAGACACATATAGATCGAATTCATGGCCTCGGTTTGCAAGCATGCATGTGCACAGATCCACATCCTGAAACATCTTGATTACTTAATTAAAAAAACACAAAATATGCTGACACATCGCGGCGAATGATAAGCTCTTCAGATCACAAGTGATATTTTAGCATGTAAAGAAGAATTATTTAGGTCTTACATATGCGTTCACACTACCTGCAGCACATAGTGAACGATTGATCAAGCTGATTGCAGGCTCGGTAATAATTCGTGTCAAAGTTCATTGGAAATCAAGCAGTGAATACGTTTTATTTATTAATCCATGATGCTTTGTAGAAAAGTTTGAATCTGAAACATACATATCGACGAGACATTCACTTCAACGTGGACAAAAAAAAGAAAGAAAATGGCGAAGTAGACAAGGCGACGTGAAAACATTGCCTCGTTCCTTCCAGCTCTCTATGGAATAATATGTCACAAAACCGGTTCAGTCAAACCTTATGCTTTCGCGCTGAGCGATGACGATTATTTCCATCGAAGTCGCAGTGTAGAAACAAGCTTTTACTATACTTTACCTAGGCATTCTATAGAATGACAACTGCTCTTTAGGCAAAGTATGAAAGAAAGATCACCAAAGGCTATTATTTAAAAGATGTTCATTCCTCAATACAAATGGTATTTTGAAAAACATATTGAAAGACTGCCATTAAAAAACGTTTATTCAAAATACGTAAAAAAATTAGTGAGATGATCTTGGTACACCATAAAGTATATATATTTTCCACCTGGCTGAGACTAGAAATCAATAAGATCTACCTGACAAGGGAATTAAATTCGCATTAAATCATAGGTTTCACAACAATGCTCTTTTTAATAAATTTTTAAGCCCCAACAGCGACCGAGCTTTAAAGTCGCTGAACACTGGTAGTTCAGTCCGAGGTTCGAATGCCGTGAAAGGTTTGGCTGCACGGGCGTTTTGTGATTTTCCCTATGTGTAACATGTATACGAGCCAGTTTATCTTACAAAGTCCTCCACGAAGGCATCTCTCTCCTTACACAGATAGCCTTTCAGTGCTTTCTCGTAATCAGATAAAGCAAACCAAACCTTAATAAGTTTTCGCTTTTTCTAGCAGAGCTTACCATTGGTACACGTAAAGTTCAGTACCATTCCGGGTAACGTGTTTGTATTCGGTTGAAAGCTCTTTCAACATTCTGTTACGTCCTCCGTGTCCAATAGTTTTATGAAGTACGTGAAATAACCCAGTGTCCGTAACGTAATAGTGCAGAGTACTATCACCTTCTTTAAGAGCTTAAATGAATTTCCTGTTGCTATCCACAAACATGACATCAGAGATAATTAGCAACCAGTATCATTTATTAACTTCTTGTAAGTAACTCCGGTTATCCGAAGAGAATTGGGGATGTGTTTCATACTTTGCCAATTTGTCATTTGGCATTCTACAGAATGCGAAATGTAATGAGTGAAATGTTAATCGTTTCAGACATTGCCGTCCAGTGTTCGGCATTCTATAAAATGCCTAGGTATTCTATAGAATGTCGGATTTCATACTTTGCCTGTTACATGTACATAAATAGATAGATGGATAATGCAAAGTTAATGTTTTATAATGATTCACATTCGATTGAAGCAAAGTAATGAATGGAAGTTGTCTTAACTGAATGTCTAATGAATGGAAGTTGAAACAAAGTCTTAATCTACAAACAATGACATGACTACAAAGCGAAATCAAAAGTTGTTTAAGTAAGCTTAAAAACTCATTTAGTCGACTACAAAAGTATCGAAATTTTTAATGAGATTTTACTTTGTCAAGTCAAAATTTCCAGAAAGATTTTAAATTCCATGACGTTTTTAATTCCTTATTATACCATTAAAAGAAATGTTGCAGCTAAGCTAAATATGAATACTTTTAGTATATATAAATACCATACTTTTTTAACAAAGAAAGAAAAGCTCATTCTTTCTCGTTTTCTTCTCAAATTGTTCAATGAAGTAATTAATTATCTTCAGTAGAAGTGTGTAGTCCTCTAAGTAATGATAATATTTCATCAGCGCGCCTTGTGTAAATATTGTTCGAAAAGAAAAGTTTTATCCGTGCAAGAAAAAGTTACTGTTTACATAATACAGTTTTTATTCAAAATAATGAAAAGAACATGCCTAAAGTATAGAAGACAAAATCAGGCAGAAAAAAGTTAATTAAAAGTTTTATTAGATTTTTTATTCTTATGTTCATCATTTCGAAGTTATTCTGAGTTAAAACTTTATTACGTTTTAGAGACTTTTTTTTTTACTTTCATTACGTATTCTTGTTAAATAAATACATTAAAGTACTTGTGAAATATTTGCTACTTTTTAAAGCTCTGTTTGACTCATATGTCACAGTCTTGATTACTTTTGGTTTTAAATTAAAACCCAATTTCATCTAAAATATATGTTCTTATAAATGAATATAAATCATAGAATCACAAGAATCATACACATTTATTTTTGCTTTGTAAAACCGACATCTCGAAAAATAAAAGCTAATTTCATTTTTATCTGCATTGACAGAACTTATTCTTATATTCTTTCATTATAATTTCATGTATTAGTTCTTTCAAAACATATTAACAACTCGAGATGTTATTTTTCTATGAAAATTCAAAAGGTTATTTTCACAAAATTCATTTATTTTTATAATTATATATGAAATTATTTAGTAATTTTATTCAAATTTCAATTATATTAAAAAGTACATATTTACTGATAAGATAATATCTTTAAATCAAAATTTACAGAAAAACGGAACGCCTTATTTTATGCCATGTTTTATATTCAGAGATGTGTGAAATTTTTCTGATGTTGAAAAGGCTTTAAGATTCTTATACATATAACACATTAGTAGATGAATAAATGCTGGAAATAATAATTTTAATACTTGATCCTGCAACCGTAGAACTCTGAATATTAACAAAACTTTTCTCATCGATTCGATATTCTTCAAAATGATTCTCACAGAAGCGTGCTATGCTTGAATATATCTAAGAAAAATCATTGGTATACGGCTTCTTCTGTTACCAATCCTGCACTTAAATTTTGTATAAAAGTACTGCTACGAATTTTATATATTTGCAAAGAATTTTAGTGAAATTGTATTATTGTTATATAATCTAACATGAAATGCTTGAAAGAGATGTAGCACTGTTGGAAAAGTAAGAATACAGGGACAAGTCAATTTAACATTGAGTAAATGGCTATCTCCTTATCGCCAAGCTGGCGATGGTTTTGTCGCTAAATTTGGCGAGAAATCGCCAAAAGTCGCCAAAGCTGGTGATCATTCGGCGACATATTCATCCTGTGGATATTGTTTGGAGAACAGCCTTGGTTGCGCCAACTTGGCTTCTTTAAGGGTATGAGCGAAATTTCATCATGCCAACGGAAGTAAATACTACAGATAATCAAATACTACAAAATAAATACTACAGTAATAAATACTACAATAATAAATACTACAGCAGTAAATACTAATAATAACTACTACAGATAATAAGTAATACTAGAGATAATCCCTTAGCAAGGGAAAAGTATTACGGCTGTCTACCTAGAGGAAGTACGTCATTGAATGAAAACCATTGCCTGCCATACCACAATAAGCTGTTTTTCCCTTTAATTATTATACTACAATAATAAATACTAATAATAAATACTACAGATAATCCCTTAGCAAGGGAAAAGTATTACGGCTGTCTGCCTAGAGGAAGTACGTCATCGAATGACAACCATTGCCTGCCATACCACAATAAGCTGTTTCTCCCTTTTTGGCGTCAAGGCTGTTCTCCGAACAATATCCCATCCTGTTCCTGAATAAATATGCTTGGCATTGCAATTGATTAACTGTAATTGACCAATGTATAAACAATATGTAACTGCAACCATTTCCGCCCTCATATGCTTTGCACTAATTTCGAGAAGTGGAAGATACTAGAGATTTTTCGGCGGCTGTCGGAAAACTATATATGACCGGGGAGATCATCGGTTTCTCAGTTGTTTAGTTTGGCTAGTTTTCGAAAAATTGAGATAGTTCCGTGTTAGCTTAGGCCTTTAGATGCCCTTTGCATTGCGTTATGTTTAAAGTCCTTAGTTGTTTGAAATATATGTACTGATTTTACTCTGCGATACTGTGAAAAGCCGTACAAGTATTATTGTGGAAAGTTCCAGAACTGTGAAATCCTTCGTTTGGTAAAATAAACTTTATCAAAACTGTGAGGAGTTCCTTTTTTGTAAAACAAATTTTATCAAGCTATCATGGGTTCTGTGTGTATTCAATCTATTTCAAACCCCTTACGCAGGCAACAATAGCCATCCATGCAATTTAAAATTTCTTGCAACCGATATTAATTAGAGAACCTGCATTCGTTTTTCAACTTTCGCTGTTCCATCATTTCTTTAAACATATTATCAGAATAATTCCTTACTGTCCTGTCGAGAGAGGATTTTAAGACTTAATGAGCAATGCTTCAAGGAGGTTAGTTTTCGCTACCAACTCATACATACTTAATCTGTATCTTCCATATTATGGTATGTAGTATGTACTTGCATGTAAGTATTCTACTGATTTCATGACATTAGGTGTAAAAACCCTTCATCGATGCTCTGGTAATATCCTTAATGTAGTGTAAAACTGTATCTCTTGAATGCAGTGTAAAATGTCTGTGGAAAATAGGCAACTTCATAACTTTAGAAAACATACTTCAGGAAGAATTTGAATGGAAGCATTCTATTGACATTATGAAACTCTCAGTCAGAAGAACGATGGACGAGGCATCAGCTTCAATCACATGTAAGGCATTTTATGTTTTATATCGCGTGTCTGCAGAGAGATTTTTATTCATACTTGTTTCATGTATCCGTGTTTCCTTGTGGGGTAATAATGGTATCCTGCACTGATTGAGCGACTGCATATGGTAACTGGTGCGGTTTCACTTGTTAAGGCTGCACATTATCTACTGCATGTAGAACAAAAATACATTAATATAAATCTATAAAATGTTCGAACACAATACATCAAGACACTGAAGGCATAGAAACGATATTTTTATAGGTTACTGTCCTCATTATGTGAGGATCTTTCTAGGGACAAAAATCTCTCTAGTCGAAAGTTTAAGAGCATTCTGAGTTCTTTCTTGCCTTGTTTAAGACAGTTTGCAGACTGAATTAGTCAAGCCTTCTTAATTTTTGGTCCTCTGATTCGTTATAGTAGTAACAATATCAAAGGAGCAATGCCCGTTACCCTCCCTGAAATCGAGCGACTTTGGCGACAGACACAGTATGAATCGCTAAACTCCCTTGACTCTGATCGTGAACTTATGTTTCTTGTGATGTCAAGTGGGGCAATAGCTGAATGAATCAATTCTTCTGCAATGTCAGAGGCTGGCTTCTGACACATCGTCACAGCTCGAACAGCTTTTTGAGATTCAAATCACAAATAATCACTTTGTTTACAGCTGGCATTCAGCTTTTTAATGATTTTGCAACTCTTCTTTGGTTGGCGTAATTTCTTTCAACATTAAACATATTTCTTACCTTTGCAATATTCGAAACACACTGTTTTTTTTTCGGTTATGTATTTGGAATAATTTTTCCATTGAAAGCCAAACTTTCATGTTTTGTTTCTTGTTCTCAATATTACCTAGCATAGATATAGATATCGAAGCACTGAGACTTTCTCAGCGTTTTTTAATAACTAGATATGAATAAATTTCTTAAGAAAGAGCACAAATATACCCTTTCATCCACTGCTTCCTTAAAAATGCCATTTTGTATGAAACAAAACTGCGAAGTAGCAGAAAATAATTTATACCTCCAAAAATAGTTGCAGTTAAAAAAAATTCCAAGCAGATGATTTTTCTTTAATAGCAAAGCAAAATAGTCTAAAAGGTGTCCAAGCACTCTCCGTGCAAGATGTTTTCCACACCACAGCACAATGCGGACTAACAGGAAATGTTTTTGCTTGTTAGTAAATATAAGACGATAAGAACAATATTTACAATCAATAGTTTGTTTAAGTTAATGCAAAGACCATTTTGATAGTCATGAGAATTTATTTTGCATGGATAATTAGTCCAAAGAAGCTTTATCCCTGAGGGACTATTGTTTTCCTTTTGCGATTTTGTGTCGAATCACTCTGAATGTCCGTTTCACTTTTGAAATTAATGCCACCAAATATTATCGCCTTGTATTATATTTGAAGAAATTAAATAATGAAAAATCTGCATAAATGTATGTGTGTTTCTCGTATTGTGATAAAACAAAGGTACCTAAAGACATAGAATTTTGAAGGACTTAATCCTACTGCGAATATGGGCATCTGGAAGCCCAAATTTGAAATTTGGAATTTGTTTTATTATCGATTTCATATTTTGTAACACTTTAACGAATTTTTCGTTAACAAACTCAAGGGTTTCAAAGGGAGCAATGGCAACGTTGTACAGAAAAATCATTCTTATCTCCAGTGCGCGAGACTGTGTATCGGGAATTCTAAAGATATGCTCATTTTAAAATTTAATTGCTCTTCAACCGAGTTTTATGGTTTAAGTGCGAAGAACATGATATTTAATAAATAAAGGTAACACCCAAAATGTTAAAAAAACGCCTCTTTGGACATAATTTAAAATCTGAAACCTCAGATTTTCTTTTTTATTATTTTTATTTAGTATTAATTTGTTATTAGAAGCTCAGTACGAAAAGTCAGAGAAGTCATCAAAATAACGTATTGCATTTTTTTCGTACGATTTCTAATCTTAGATAATCGAGGCACGATACTTTCCGAACCTTTAATAGCCAAGTGATTAACTATAGAAACGTGCTTCCATTAGAGTTCCGAAGTTAATATTGTCATCACTGCAAACCTGCAAAGCTAGAATGTGCGAGGTTCTCTAATTATTGGTTGATATTGGGTAAGTGCCCAAGTGCTTAACATTTGGTATTCGAAGGTTGAACACTAAATGGACGATGGACGATTATTATGAACCCCGCTAATATTTCAAGAGCTTACGCGCTCCTGAT
Organism: Stegodyphus mimosarum; assembly: GCA_000611955.2. NCBI lineage: Eukaryota > Metazoa > Arthropoda > Arachnida > Araneae > Eresidae > Stegodyphus > Stegodyphus mimosarum. The sequence goes on from KK116308.1 coordinate 292,521, forward strand.
CATATAGATTGAGAGGATATGCCATGTCAAATTACTGACACTGCATTTGAAAGCCTAATTCAATGAGTAAGGATTCAATAATACTGCACTCTGATTGCTTTGAAATCCAGGTAACAGACACTTTACTGAATCTGTCCTTCAATGGATAGCAGTGAATGAATAGATCATTTACCTCGATATGACTAGAATTCTGAAACGGTCTGAATACTTTGTTTTTCTTTCTAACAGGTTAAATTTAAAAAAAAATTAGCAAGCTAAGAACAATAATAGATTTTTTTATTCTTCTCTAAATTATAATTATCGAAATAAATAAAAATTTATGAAGCTAGCATTGGGTATTAGTCGTAAAAACATATTAATTATCATTAAACTAACATTATACATAACAACTAAACGTGGAACTTTTATACCATGACAGCGATACGAAGGAGGATAGAAAAATCGGAGTAATGCTCGGCCGAGACAGTATAGTGGTTATGGGAGCCTGGCTGTGATGCCGAAGGGCATGGGTTCGAATCCCGAAGAAGGCTTGGATGTAAATTTGTCTGTCCTTTCGTAAAAGGTAACTGTAGTCGCCTATTAGGCGCCTCCACAATAAAATGGCACTACTTCTGTCTTTAGTAGGGATCAATGCCATTATAGGCAAGTGCCCTGCCTTAAAAAAAAAAGAAACATAATGCGCGCACTATCTTATCGCAAAAGTTTTGTTTTGCAGATGTAATTAACAATACATATATGTAGTAACAGCACGTATGTTAGCAATGTATTAGTATTAAAGCTTCGGCTGAAAAAGCTACTTTCTCTATGTGGCATCGATTTCAGTGTACATTGTTTGTAAAGTCCATTTGGTGAGTGTATATAAACCTAAGTTCGATCAACTGGATTTTTTCAGAATTGCACTACGTATGGCCCCAAAAATGTCGTGTTTGTTAAAGTCGTTTATAGCTTTGAAGATCAGTAGCTTCTTTTCCGTAGCAGTTAACCTTAAAATTCCAAATGAAATTCTCAAATATGCAGTTTCATTTCTTTGGTTCTCTGAAACATTCATGAGGGAGAAAGCACCGTTAACGTAAATAAATTAATATATAATTTTTGAAAAATTGATACTTATACTATTCGGAAAGTGTAATATGCTTGTGCAAAGGGTTATTATAAGTAAAAAATATATTTAGTAAATGAAATAGAAATTAAGCAAAATAAAATATGATAAAATGAATTTTTTAAAATTTTTTTTAAGTAAAATTTAAAAAATCAACAAATCTTTCCGTAATAACTTATGACAAATTGCATTTTAATTATGCATAATTTAATGCTTGGGACAGACTCATCGGAGTTTATTAAACTTAAAAATTAAACTCGGAAAATTATGGAGTTCCGATAATGCATTTGATCTTTTTTGACTATTTGACAGAACTAAATAAATATTTACAAGGAAATATTAAAATATATACAAAGATATTTTACACCCCATTCTTAGGGAGTCAAGAAAAATACCCCAACGATTCAGGCACCAGAGAATTAAACTGTAAAATTTAAATTTTAAAAAACAACTAAAACGGAAAAAGCATGTTTACTGCATTAAAGTTCAGAAAACTTAAAAACTTTAGGTTAACAAATTAATGACGTGAAATTTTACAAAGAAATATGCAATAGGCCAAAAATAATTACCAAAATATTTATTATTTTTCTAAAATTAAAATGGCAGCCAAAACGCGTGTTTATGAACAGTAAAAATCCTATTCTTAGCAAAAGGAAACAAAATTTAACTTTTAAGATTTCCTATTATTGCTAAGGGATGGATCAACTTTTTAAATTTTTGTTATATATATGTATGTATGTAAGACAAAAATATGTAAATAAGCTTTATAATTTAATTTAATAATAGCCTCTTAATTCCTCATTTTTAATTTGGGTATTTCCTCTTTGTATTCTAAAAGTAGTAATAACTCTTCTGAACTGCGCCATTTCTAAATTAATTTACGTCACATTTCATACGTAACGCTGATGCCGTAGATTTGAGACTTGAAATCAACTTTTAAGACTGCTGTCTAGCCGCAATATGTTTTGTGAAATAAAATAAAGATTTAATCTGCCTCTGCTGCCAGTTTCTTCTTCATGACGGATTCAACTTTCTACGTTCAACACCATCAATACGGCTAAGTACTTTTCTTTATTGCATGTATAAATATATATGGATAAATGCAAAGTAAAGAGCAGTTTAAAACCTAGAACAAACAAGCAAAAAACAGAAGCACAGTGGTAAGCTGCAAGAAACAGAAGAGGGAAAATATGCCGTAGCCAAAAATGAAGCACGAAATTTACATCTTTCGGTGCATAATTATTAGTTAAGGTGAAGCGTATTAATACATTACTCGAACTTAAATTAGCGGCGTTTTAAGATTCTTAATCCACATAATAATTCCATATTTTCTTCTTTCTCAAATTATACATTTTTACTGGTACATATTTTATGTTGCAATAGAAGTTTTTTCTAATTATTTTCTTGAGTTTAATCAGTTTAAAATTCATAGTTTATCTAAATTCATAACTTAACACATTTTAAGCTATGCTGCTGTACCGGCGAGTGTATGTTTTCCTATCAAAGTTAATATGCATTTTTGTTACTCTTGTATTGCAGGTTTTTCAAACTAACTCTTCTGTTTTCACTTCCTTGTACGAAGTAAAGGAAGTATTGTAATCACGAAAAACTCCAGGTATCATAGTGAAACGTCCATTTTGACCGCTATCGGATGCAATTTAACGATGTTTGTGAGTGTTTCCCAAGCGAACTATAAAGCTTATTGAAAATGGATTCAGAAGAGATTTTTTCGTGGCGTCTGTACGTACGTATGTATATATCTAACATCACCCAATAAGGTTAGGTTAGGTTAGGTTATTCAATTATGGCAAAGCACACGAGAGCTATCTGCCTAAAGGAAGGGATGCCTTCGTGGAGGACTTTCTAAGGGAAACTGGCTCGTATACACGTTACACATGGGGAAAACCACGAAAACGCCCATGCAGCCAGCCCGTTCGCGGGATTCGAACCTCGGACCGAACTACCAGTGTTCAGCGTCTTTACCACTCGGCCGCTGGTGGGTTCTCACGCAAGAAGGAGTAGCCATAGAACGTTGCAATTTTGTAAACAAGACTACTCTAATATGCAGTTGTGCACTTCCCTTTTTGGTTGCAATCGGACGCACCAAAAGTATATATATATATATATATACGCACTCTGGTACTCGGCTCAGTGAGCTCAGTTCTTTTATTCTTATTCTTATATGTTGGTAAATTGTGCACTTTTTGCTTGAAAAATGATTGAATTATGTTGTTGTTTTCTTGCGGTTAAGATTTTTATGGCTTTAGTTAATCTGCACGGAATAGATGTAGAATTATCAACAATTTAAAAGTTGTTTAAATGCGGCTAAGCCTAAATTTTCTTACCATAGCAGCCATATTTTCTTACATTTGAAATGTAATAAATTAATGAATTAAGCCTTTCCGCACCTTCAGTGTCTTTTTTCCGAGTGGGACCGAAAGGAAACTCAGTTTTGTGCACCGAAAAACTGCCTCCTTCTCCGCTGCTCGAATTGCTTGTTTTTGTATAGAAATTGTAATTGTAAAAATTATTTTTTTAATTGTTTTACTGTAATTTGGTGTTTTACGTTTTTCTACATCTTTCAGTTTTTAATGAAGATATTTGAGATTTTACGTATTTTTGCCTTGCCGCGTAGTGAGATTTCAGTTAATTGAATGAAAAATATATCTCTAATGAAATTCGAGAAAATAAGTTTAAATGAAATGCAGGAAAATGCGTATAATTTAATATTCCGTACAAGAAAATCATGTGGTGTATATATCAGATTTTTCATATTTATTTTTTAGATCAAATTTTATTTATTTCTTTTATAGTTTCATATGTTAGATTATTTCTATTTTATATTTTTGGACTCGGTCCATTCTAATCGTAAATTATATGATTAGCTTTTTAAGCTTTATTGCTTGTTTTTTGTTTTACGTATTATTTTTAACTGGGCCTTTATATTTTTTAAATATGCTTATGTCTTTTTCCAAATGTTAGATTAAACGTTTATGTATGATTTTCTTTTCAAATGTTGGGATGTTATTATTTCAAGATTTGTTTTTGGACTCGATCGACTCAATTTTTTTTTAATTTGACTATTATTTCACAATTTGTTTGAATTTGCCTATGTTATATAATTTTGCGGTTCTTTGCATTTTTTTTGGCACTGTTTACTTCAGCCTGTAATTGCTGGAATGATAAAGACACAGATTATTTTTATTGTTTCTCTAACATTATTTCAAAATTTTAAGTTTTATTTGTATCTGTTCACAGGCAGATTATTTAATTTCTTTTCTTCTTTCGTTGATGACAACGCAGACATATTTTCCCTCTGTTTCTTGAGGTTTGGAACTGTGCTTCTAATTTTTTGTTTTTTGCATGATTTGTTTCGAATTGAATAGTGATGAATTTAAACTTTTTAAATTTATTTTACACACACTAATATAATTAATTAAATAATATCTTTTTGATTTTGTGGTTGTTTAAAAAACCTGAAAGATATTTTATTGTGTTTTAGAAACCAGCCAGAAAGCTTTGAGCTTGTTTGCTTACTTATGATTTATTTTTGCTTTACATTTGGGGGCGTCACAAAGCAAGTTCGTGTCATAACAAAATCGATAGAAGAGTTTCTGTTCTTTTTTTGTTATCGGCTGTATATCGTAATTAAATGGGTTAAAGTATTTAAAATATTCACATAATAATTAAAATAAGCATTTAGTCATTAGTTTGCCGGAAAACAGTAAGCAATATGTTCTAAAACTTTTAATTGCATTAAATGTGTCTTCCCTTCAACATTTATTCATAAAATCCATGCTTTAATTTCGTGGCTTCCTTCTATGTATTATTTGGTAGCATGGGAAGCATGATTTTTTGTATGCTTTAGATCTGAAGAGTGTTTGTTCTTTATGTCATTCGTAACACAAAAATTCAAAAAAAACAAGTTTTAAGTAATACAATTTTAAAATTTGCTTCTTACTTTAGTATTACAGGTAGCTTTTGTGATGTTTATAATATCGACATATAAAATATTTTCTCCTTTCTTCCCACATGCCTTCATGGTTAACTAGAAGCACATTCTACGTGAAATCATGACGACTTAAGCTCGAATCCCGGCAAAGGCACTGCGGATTTCTTCAGTTTTCTGACATCAGAAAATCTAAAAGACTCTCCAGTGGCGTTCGAAATAAAAATGTGGTGGACGATATTTCTTCACCACCAATATTTGGAGACTGAGTTCCCTCATCCCCACTCGCCCTTTAAAAGGGGCATTATATACGGTATTTTCTCCCTCTTTTCAGTAGGTTTTCCTGGTGTAATTAGAAGCCCACTCGACGCGGATTCGGAAG
>KK116308.1:302802-314012 GCA_000611955.2 Stegodyphus mimosarum
ACAATATTATAATTATATAATAGTTTATAATTACAAAATTGTATAATTAAAATTTAGTTTATATTTACATATTTATATAATATAATTTATAGTTAACACTTACATAATTATTATTTATAGTTTATGATTATATAATTATGTAGTGTAATTATATAATAGTTTAAATTGTGTAATAGTCTTACATTATTTCATGTGGGAAAATTATTATTTATTCATTCAAATAGAAATTTTAATATTTTCGCCATTAAAATAATTTATTCAAACATACGAAGAAGACAAAAAGCGATCACACCCGATCGTTTTATGTATGTATCCTTCTTCTTTCTCAAATGTATATTTTTAATGCATATCATTAGAAATTTTTAAATTCTTTTAAGGTAATTTCAAGTTTTGAATAGTTTTCTCACAGCCCTCTTAAGTATTTCTTAGTTTCAATTTGCAACATTTTTTCATTTCATTTCATTTCCTAGAAGATAATCATAAATGAAAAATTAATAATGACATATTAGTATATATACAGTATATTTACCGTTTTTATATAAATATTTTCCCTTTTGAAGTTCATTTATCCCTTTAATTTTTGCTTCTTTAATTAAAGGATATTGCTGTAAGTAATGAAATTTGAATTTATCAATTACAATATATTACTATCTCATTCATATAAAACTATTTAAAATTTTAAATTAAATTGTAAACAAATGAAATAATTAATTATTGCTGCGAACATCATTAAAATTCAGAAAGTAAATTAACTATGCCTATATGAATGCCGAAACACGAATTGAGTAATTGAAGAGTTAGGTTTACAGGCAACTTCTCCTTCAAAAGATCTGTCTACTGCCAATTCAACAATTATTCACTTAACGCAAATTAATTTAGTTTAAAAAATTTTTTTAAAGTTTTTAATATAAATTTTTTGAATTATTCTATATTTTTTCATGTATTTAGCTGCTTGCACTTAATTTACTTATGCTTTCTGAATTTGAATGATATTGCAAATTAGTTCGCAGGAATGATTAATTATTTTATTCGTTTACAATTTAATTTAAACTTTTAATTGGTTTTATATGAATGAGATAATAATGTATTGTAAATGTTAAATTTATGTAAATATATAAGATATAACAAAATACAATAGCTATTTAAAAATAATTGTCGGCCTCAAAATTGACGATTGTAGATTTTATGCTCTCCCCCTAAATTCATCTGTTCTCCCAAATCGAAATCTTTCCATGTTGCGTAACGTTTTAATACAGTTACCTCCTGCCCAATCACTAAATTGTAAACCAAACGTTTTCTAAATCGAACTGAAACCTTTTGACTCCCTCCCTTCTTCCTTTGAATTACAGCATTATCTTTCGCTTACGCTTTCCTGCTGGCAAGACGCTGCTGTTCCACGTTCTAAGATGACCACGTTCAGATGATTTCCTAAGATGACGTCGTACTTTAACCTGTGTACATGGAAATCAGTGCATTCACTTAAAAATTATCTTATCTACAGAAAAATGATTTGATGTGCTTAAAAATAAATATAAATGTGATATTTCAAGTTCTATTGTGTTAACTGCATCCATCCACCTAACTAGATAGATTTCAAGCTGCAGCGCATCAAAACATCAATCACCAGCTATGACGACTGCAAGCTGCTAAAACCTAACTACCAGACTCCTTTATCTACGCACTTTAAATTCATGACATATATGTAATACTTTTTGTCCTTATTACATATATTTTTTTCAAATTTAACTGTGTGTGTGTGTGTATGTATATATGTATATATTCTATTGCTATGAAAAATCGTTGAAAAATTTGTGGCTAGAAAATAGCGTGTAAGTAGATGTAATGTAGTTAATTGTTCGATTGTTGAAAAGAGTTGAATCCAGAATCACCTCGAGATGCTATGACGTCTATAGTCTTAGAAATTTCAAGAAACAAGCTGGGCTTCCCTCCTTGCCCTTCATTGCTGCATCAAATTTATGGTTCTAAAGTTTAAAACCAAACTAAATGCGCAACAAATACTTCTTCTTTCGAGTAAATATTACCAGCCGAAATTCTTAGATACTTCTGCGGAGATATCTTTATATACTGAGTGGAGCAAACGGTATTATATTTACTTCCTCCCTTTAATATCGTTTATTGTTTGTTTGTGACATCTTGGAACTAGTTTCCGATTTTTTTCTTTGTCTGTTTTTGAAAAGCAGGGTGAGGACAGTTTTACAGAGGAAGAAATAAGGGTTAAAGTTATGAATGTTGACAAACACATGTCGATACTCTTTCAGATGAACGGTTTGGATTGGCAGTTTTGATCGTAAACTCATCGAAGTAAAACAATGAAAAGCTCATTTTGATTAGATACTTATCTTTTGTTTAGAAGACGTTTTCTGAAATGAAACATTTAAAAAATAAAAAATATAATGAAAGAAAAATCTGAAAGCTTTCAGATTTTATATTACGCCCAAAGGGGAGTTTTTTTAACGTTTTATGTGTTACCTTTATTTACTAAATATCATGTTTCTTCTACTTAACCCATGAAATGTAATTCAACAGCAATATCACAAAATATTTAAAAGAGCATATCTTTAGAATTTCCAACACACAGTCTTACGCGCTGGAGATATTTTTTTCCTGTGCAGTGTTGCCATTGCTTGCTTTGAAATCGTTGAGTTTCTTAATCAAAAACTTTTCTTCCTAGCGAAGGTGTTGCTCATTTCTCACTTCTCCCGCATCAAAAAAAAAAAAAAAAAAAAAACCCTAGTGACTCTACACTGGCGCCCGAACTAAAAGGGTGGTGGATGATGATTCTCCACCACCGGGATTTGGCGATTGGGTCCCTAAAACCCCAGTCGAGTCCTTTAAAAGGGGGACTATATAAGGTATTTCTCCCACCTTCTTCGCATGCCTTCGTGGTGTAATGGTCAGCACGCTTGACGCGTAAATGAGAGGTCCGTGGTTCAATTCCAGGCGTAGGCGTTGCTCATTTTTCATTCTCCTGCTTCCAAAAACTCATAAATGCCTTACAAATTATAAATAGATAATAAAACAAATTCCAAATTTGGGCTTCCAGATGACCATATTCGGGTGGAGTGGTATTTTATTCAAAATTGGGTGGTCTAGGTACCGTTGTTTTATCATATTGCGAGAAACATACATATGTTAATGCAGGTTATTCATTATGTAATTTCTTTAAATATAATACATTGTTCTAATATTTGGTCGCAACAAACAAACGTGATTCGCTGCTTATAGTGAATCAATGCAAAATGCCAAAACGAAATTAATAGCCCTTTTGGGGAAATTTTTACTGGAGATCAGTAATTATTTAATTAAAAAATTCGTACCTATTTTTAAATGCAGGATATTGGCTCATACCAAGAGCGCATTTATAGGTATTTAATACATTTATATGTATCAAGTTAACTCTTAATATATAAATATGCACCTTGCTTTCAATAGCAGCATTAAACATGCAATTTGCGCTTGAATTTCCCTAATCATTATTATTAATGACAATAAATATTTAACGGATCTTTATTCATCTGTAAATATCTTTGAAACTTTGGATTTTATTAGTCTTCATTTACCACACTAATTATTTAAGACAGAAGTAGGGTTTCTCTGGCGATGAAGCTTTACCAAAAATCTGATGTAAATACGACATTACTTCCTTGTGCGACTTATTAAATTATACATATCTTTTTGTGCACTTCAAATAAACTTATTTCTTCGAATTTCATTAGAGATATCTTTAGCATTCAGCTAATTTAGTTCTTTATTTGCAGTAAAGGCAAAAATACATAAAAATTTAAAAGAGCTTCATTAAGAACTTTAAAAATACAGAAAAGCACAGAATGAGCAGCTGTTCCGTGTAAAAGAATTTCAGCTTTTTCTGCTCATTTAGAGGCTTTTATTGACAAAAAGTTTCTTTAGATGCAAACTTTTGGTATAGTGGTGATATAAATGTTATAGGGAATTTTTTATACTTTTACAACTACTTACGTTATTACAAAGAATGTTAGATTTTACAGAGACTTTTCTCTGAAGTATAAAATTTTGTTACAGGTATAGCATAGATGTTATAAAGGATTTTGAGACTGTAAAAGTTTTGATAAATTAAAGCACTGTTGTAGAATATTTTATCAAGAGTAGTGCAAAGTTGACGAGCAGAGCTGTTAGTGGATACTTTTGACATAAAATTTGAGATCCTGAGAAGATTTTACAATTCTGAGAAAGTATTTTTGCAAATTCTGAGAAAATTTTAAAAATTTAGAAAAATTATTTAATAAAGTCAAATAAATGTTACAAAAATAAAAATGAAGCTAATAAAATAACAAACTAAATAATGAATAAATAATAAACTAATAAAAATAAAAGTAATAAAAAAATACTTTAAAATACAGAACCTAAAAAACAGCAAATACAGTTTTAAAAAAGAACGTTTTTACAATTAGTGTTTCTGAGCAAAAACAAGCAGTTTGACCGGCCTAGATTTTCCGTGCATTAAACTAAAACTTAATTTTCGGTTTCACTGGCAAAAAAAAAAGAACTGAATTTGGGGTCCCAGCTGACTTAATTCGCTTTTCCACTAAGAATTTCAAATGTAAACAAGTGGTAGCCTCTTTAGGCCTAGCTCCATTTAAACTTTTAAACTGTCGATAACTCTACACCTCTTGCATGCAGATTAACCGGAACATAAGAACATCATAATCAAATCCCTTTTAAGGGGAAAAAATGCATAATTTACCAACAAATAAGGAAAAAAAAACAGAACTCATTGAACAAGGTAAACAAAGTGAATATATATATATATATATAAACGCGCAAAATCGTAGCGCAAAAGAATCATCGAAATGGATTCAAGAGCGGTCAAAATGAATGTTTTCCTTGAAATATGATATCCGAAGCATTTGAAGCGTCCGGAAATAGGAATATTTTTTAATAGATTTTCATGTAGAATTCTACAGCTTTAACAATAACCTACTTAAGTGAAGCGATTACTTCTCTCTTCGGAACCTTTGTGCGGTTTCAACCACTGTGTGCAGTTTCCACTTAGAACAGGATTGTCACTGCGAGCATCAATACCTGAAACTTGATGCTAAAAAGGAGATTACAGGTGCATTCAAACAACAGACGTACTTTTATTTGCTTCCAAAGAATGACTAGCATGCCATTTAAAAACTCCCGAAATCAGTGAGCCATTCAGTAACCTGAATGATGAAAGCAGCAGGTAAAAAATAGACGCAAGCTTTCTGGCGATCTGCCGATGGCTGAATGCAGGGGCATTTCTGGCGATTTCGCTGTGAAACAGTTAAGCAGTTGTAATTGTATTTCAGTTCATTACGATCAAGCCAGACAGCACTCATTTACAGTTAACGAGCTTTCTTTGCAGTGTTCGTAATCTGTTTTTTTTTTTTTTTTGTCGGCTAATTTATATAGTCTAGCATAAACCTTTCTGCATTGAAATGAGAAAAGAAAGTAGAAAATTAAAAAAAAAAAAAAAAAAAAAAAAAAATTACCTAAAGTTGATTAAGAACGTATAAATGTTTCAGGGATTTGCTGCAGCTTGCGTAGAATAAACCAGTTAAGGCAAATTCTGTAACGCAAGCTTAGAAACAATATTAATATTAACATAATAATAACAAGAGGAAATAAACCGCGGACTGGTAAAGTAAGATTTTTGTTATCTTGCTGCTTAGATTTAACACGACTTTTAAGTAATTTACCACTACAGGTACAGTACGTCTACTGTCATAAATTAAATTGTTGTATTTTTCTGTGTAATGTAGCTAACATGAGACAAATTTTAATAGAAAGCTATGCCGTAAAAGCAAGAATACAGGGGGAAGTGCATTTAACATTGAGTAAATGGCTCCCCTTATTTTGTAGCCACATTTGGTGAAAAATCGCCAAAAGTCGCCAAATTTCGCGTGTCCGGTTCCTGTATCACCGTAATATGCACTGAAATCGAATAAATGTAATTGACTGCTATGTTTGATGTAACGGTAATCCCACACTCTATTGCTTTCCAGTAATTCCGAGAAGAAGAAAGTACTAGAAATATCTCGGCTGCCGATTGAAAACTATAAAAGCCCAGAGAGAGAGTATCGGATCTCGGTTGCTTAGTTATTATTGTTGCAAAGTGTTTAGTTTCACGCGAACTGAGACAAATTTAAGTTATCTTTCTCTTTAGATGCGATTTGTATTGCGTTGTGTTTAACATTCTTAGTAGTTTTGCTGTGTGATAATAATGATTATACTGTGATTATTATATATAATGATACATATGATACATAATGATTATACTGTGTGGTATTGTGAATACATGTACGAATATTTCTGTGGAAAGTTCCAGAATTCTGAAATATTTCTCTTCATAAAAATAAATTTTTATTAACCTATTATCGGACTTGTACATTCAATCTATTACGAACCCGTGAGCACGCAACAGTACATTTAACTAAATCAAAAAGCGAAAGCCAAGAGAAAAAATAACACAAGAAAAAACTAGAAAGTTCGCAATCAATGTATAATTTTTTATGTTATCAAGGTCTTATCGTCTAGACGATACGAAATGGAATTTGTCTCATTGAAATTGGAGCAAAAATTCTAAAGAATTCTAGAGAAATCCGTAGAAAGAAAATTCAGCTTTTGATGTATAATCATGATTATTCCCTTTTTCTTTTGGCAGAGGATTTTCAATAACCACCTGATTGCAGGACCGAAAATAATTTGGAATTTAAATTTCAATCGTAGAGCTTATTTTAGACGAAAACCTCAAGTTGGATTTTTGTTGCTTATGAAATTAGTCTGTTTATAACAATGATGTTATGAATTAAGTAAGAAAAGGGTTTTCTTTGAGTAAAGATAATTATAAAAAAATTGTGATTCACTGTCTAATAAGGCTAAGAAAAGCTATCTAGGTGTCTACAGCGGTTGCTAAAATGACAAAAGCAGAGGGAAGTTTTCCAGACAAATATTTTAAAATAAGCGTGAGAGCAAGTGCCAAAGAAAACGATTTCTGAGAGATTCGTCATTCTAATTGCATTCTTATGAGGCATACAAAATCTACAATTCAAAAAATATATTTTTAGCCCAAAGAAGCGTTAGCTCAGAAGGGCTATTAGTCTCGAAAAGGGATTTTGCTGTAGTTGCCACCAAAAATTATCGCCCTGTATTATTTTAAAAGAAATTAAATAAAGAAGAACCTGCATGAATGTAGATATATTTTTCGCATTGTAAAAAAAAGGGATGGTACCTACAGCCAGCAAATTTTGAATAACGTAAGCCTCTTCTCGAACATGGGCAACAGGAAGGCCGAATTTTGAATATTGAATTTGTTTTATTATTAACTTCACGTTTTGTAAACATTTAACGAATTTTTGATTAACAAACTCAGCAATTTCAACGCGAGCAATGGCAATACTGTACAGAAAATAAAAACATATTTATCTCTAGCGCGCGATACTCGCTGTCGGAAAGTCTAATATGTTGTTTTTAAATATTTTGTGATATTGCTGTTGAATTAAATTTTATGTTAAGTGCGAAGAACATGATATTTAATAAATAAGTTAATGCACAAAACGTTAAAACAATTTCTGTGGGTGTAATATAAAATCAGAAAGCTTTTAGACTTTTTTTAAAATTTTTTAACTTGCTTGAACTAAATAAAGGAAGTATTGTAATCTCAAAAAATTTCGGGTATGATATTTCAGCGAATACATCCATGTTGACCGCACTCTCGAATCCATACGAACGATTTTTTTGAGTCACAACTCTACGTACGGACAAAATATAGGATTCTTATTTCCAAAACAGATTATAAAATAGATTTAATATGGATTTAGAAGAGATTTCTTCATGATGTCTCTACCTGCGTACGTATGTACGTATCTCTCATAACTCAAAAATTATTAGCCTTACATCAGTGAAATTTTGTGTACTGGACTGTATAACTTCTAATTATGCACTTCCCTTTTTTGTTGCAATTAGCTGCACCAAACGTATATATGTATGTATATACTCATTCTGTTACCCGGTTCGTTGAGCTGAGATTTTTATTCTTATATTTTGGTAAATCGTACATTTTTTGCTTTAAATGTAACTGAATTATGTTGCATATAAATCCGGTTAAGTTTTTTATGCCTTTTGTTAATCTGCATGCAATAATTGTAGAATTATCAACAACTCAAAATTTGCGTTAGGTCTAATGGGAGTCGCAATTTGTTTACATTTGAAACTCTTAGTAGAATAGGGAATTAACCCAGATGCTGCACTAACTTCAGTGTTTTTTTGCCCAGTGGGACCAAAAGTTAACTTTTTATTTTTGACTAACTTTCGTATTTGGGCGCAGAAGTCCAGGAGGAAGACACTGTTAAAGCGTACACATTTCATAGATACTTAAAAGGAATTGTATAGAACCATTGAATTGCATAGAAGAAAAAAGACTAGAACTCGCAGACATCAAATCATCACATATGACCCGCCTATATAAAAATGCACGCAGTTATGATTCAGGTATTTAGTATTAATGGTTTCCATGGCAAGCCATTTCAAGACCTCTAGAGATGTTTCATTCTTGGTGACCGAATCAAGTGTGTCTCGATTTGGAACATAGATAGAGGGCTTGTTGGCAACAAAATTTCTCCTATTCGATCGCTTAGACCACATTACCACATACGAACTCTTTGGAAGATCTGGATCCCCACTGGATCTTGATATTTCTACGTAGTTGTGTCCCGACAATTAGTCCAGAAAGGATTTCTAATGCGAAGCAACTTTTCATACAAGATAACAGCTCACTCTTCAAGAATAGTTCTTACGGGCAAATGTTTTGTCAGCAGTAGCATAGCTTCAGTAGGGGTAGCTTTAAGACCTCCAGTAATAAGTCTCATTGCTTGGTTTTGAAAATTTTAAAATTTCCTGAAAACGTATTCACTTACCGTTATGAGTGGTTCACAACAAACAGAGGTAATACGAATGTCTTAAACGTAATATTAAGAGTTGTTCTTAGTATTGCTTTATACGAGCGTTCTATAAGTGACTCTGCATGTAGTCTTTTCAACTCAACTTGTTATAAAACATAACGCCTAAGTATTTAAATTTATCAGTATTTGCAATTCAAGCATCTTCAAACTTTCTTTCGCGCAGAGTGTCTGATGAATCAGTGAGAAGGACTGCACCGCAGTTTTATTAAAATTTATAATCAGCTGCGAAACCGTAAATGAAGAAGATCGGAAATAATGATTAGATAAGATAAGAAAGCCTGGACAAGAATAAGCACGTGGCGCCATCTGTTGGTGAAACCAGAGATGGCGCCACGGAACCAGAGATGTTGGTGAAACCAGAGATGGGACCAACAGATGGCGCCCCGTGCTTATTCTTGTCCAGGCTTTCTTATCTTATCTAATCATTATTTCCGATCCTAATCATTTACGGTTTCGCAGCTGAGGCTGATGGTTCGGTAAAAACCATCGAAACTAGTCCTGTGAAAATATTGAGAATATTACGCTGATTTTTGTTGTTTTGACTTCTGAATTAGTTTCGTTCGGCGTGTTATTGTGTCTTAATTAGTACGTATTTCTTAGCATTCATTCAGTTGTTAGTTTGTTTCTAATTTTCTATCCATGTATTGCGTTTATATCAGGCTACCCTCTACCTTATATTATTTCCCACACTTTGAAAGAAATATACACTAGTTCATGACTGCAGACTTTTGCAGCTATACTGTTGTTTAAAATGGAGATGGATCATGAAAACTCCTACAATTATAATATTATAACTTTTGTAAAAATATAGTGAATTAAAAATTCGGCTGTTCTATCCTAAAAAACGTTAAAGGTTTTAACCTCAAACTTAATAAATATCGAATTTGATAATTCTGTTAAAAGAGTTCATTAAAATGTGAACGCCGTAATTGAATTTCAAAGAACGTGGATTTCCACCATCACCTTTCAAAAACATTGAAATTTATTCCTAGTTTGTTTAGACAAATAAGTATTCAATATTTAGAGTGTGTCTATGGTACTCTTGAATTCTTATCCCTTTACCATTTACATTGATTTACAAAGATGCTAAGAATTTTTTTTTTAATTTGAAATTTTATTCAAAGACTTTTTGACAAAAATGGAATCTTTAAGATCGAAAATTGTAATATAAGTGTTATGTATTAAATTTTACTCGTAACCTTTTAATAGATATGGATATAAACGAATATAAAAATACAAACTGTATTTTTATATTCGTTTTCATTATAAGGATTTCAAGTTTTGCTTGAATTTAAACTTTTAAAATTAACTGAAAACTTTTTCTTATTTAAGAGATTCGAGAGAATCAGAACTTTAACGAAACAAGAAAGTGCTTGAGAAAAATTTTATCTCAGTCTTAATTTAATTTTATAGTAGTTATTTTTGCATCTGACTTAAAACTATAATTCCTTTTTGCACTATCGTTTCAGACTTAATTAATTAATCTTTAAGATAAATTTCAAAATTAACTTTGAATAATACCTCGAATACATTTCTTAAAATTATGGCATTTTTTCTTCTCCTTCTTTCTTCCTTTATTGTCGTACTTTTTAAAAATAATTTTTATTCTGAGAAACAGAAAACTGTATATCTTCTCTAGAAACACGTGGAAACTTTTTCTTAAATTGCTATCAAACAGAGGCTTTATTTGGCCAGTTATTAAGCTAAAATTGATATGCATCTCTTGTCTTTTAAGATTACGTTACTTAATCAAAGCAAAGCTCTCAGTTGCTATCTATTTAAGCTGGAATGCCTCCATGGGAGGTCTCCTAAGGGATATCGGCTTGTGATTGCTTTACGCATGGGAAAAGAATGTGAAAACACAATTCGGCGAGGTATAATCCATTGAACGGAACTATTAGATTTTCGCGGGATTAACTTTTCGTGCAATTGCAGTTATGATTTACGTAAAGCCAAAGTTTGCAGAATTATTACAAAAGACATAAATAATTTCCTTTTTTTATGTACATTATTGATTAATATTTGTTAGTTACTTTAAGACGTTTATGTTTAAAATAAAAATTTTGCAGCACTCAAAATTTACTTGAAATGTTATCTTAAAATCAATTTCAGTAAGAGCCTAGAAAATATTGAAAATAAATAAGAATAAAAAAAATAACAAGGGAAGTTACTTTTAGTAACCTGTAAACTTAACATTAAACTTTGTTATTTAGCATTAAATATACAATG
>KK116308.1:314237-345291 GCA_000611955.2 Stegodyphus mimosarum
AATATACAATGCTCGTTTTCCTTTTATCCTTCTTAATACAATAATTATTATTATCCTTTTTATCTTTATATATATATTCTTAATACAATTATTATTATTCTGAAATTCTATGCCTTGTCACTGAAATTTTATTTATCAGTACAATTATTATTTTAAAAAAAGTACGATAATAAAGGAAGAAGGAATAACAAGAAAGAATGCCATATAAGAATGCCATAAGGAATGTATTCCATATATTATTCAAAGCGAATTTTGAAATTTATCGCAAAGATTAATTCTGAAACGATGGTGCAAAAATGAATTTAGTTCTAAGTCAAATGCAAAAACAACTAATATAAAATTAAGATAACACTGAGATTAAATTTTGCTCAAGCACTTTCTTGTTGACAATATACTTCTACCAAATAAAACTGTTGTTCGGGTAAAAGAAGAAAACTCAAATTAATTGGTTTTCTTTTTACTTCTTTTGAAACAAAAAAAAGAAAAGAAATTAATAAAATATTTATAAACCTTTCTTAAATAAATAGTCATAATAATGTCGCAAATATATCAAAAGTCTGTCAGTCAATATTGCTAATCTAGATATTTATTTGAAAAATTGCTCTAAAAATTATTTTTATATTAAAAATAGATTATTCAAAATTTAAAAAAATAATTAATTCAGTCTTCAAAGCTCGAAACCTGCAACTATTTAATTTACCAAAGACTTAAATATGTCAGTGAAAAATTGATTAATTCCACTGCATAATAAAGTTAAATGTAACGCATTTTAAAATCTTCTTATATTAAAATTACTATTTAATCAAATTTAAATAAATATTTAGTAGAATAATGTTATTTAATGTATAGGTATTTCATATTATTATGATACTGTAAAGGTGTATTAACACATTAATAATACTTAATAAACTAATTAAATTTTAACATTATTTACAAAATAAATAATAACAAAAATAAATGCGGGCACCACATGACTTTCTTGTACGGAATTCTAAATTATACGCATTTTTGCTGCATTTCATTTAAATTAATTTCTTCGAAATTCATTACAGATATATATTCTTAGACAAAAACACGACGCACCGAGAAGATATAAAGCAAATTGGACACAAATTGATATGCATACAGGTTTCGACGGAAAATGCAAAATTTTACATTTTGGCTGCCAATGAATGAACGGTTTTTGCTACAGCGCATCTGATCTGCGCAACTGGCAGGATATTTAAGAGGCGAAATTACGATTCCAGCTCATAATTCTTCACGAATTTCATTCCGTATATTCTGGTAGACATTAACTATGCCTCGCATACAAGTGCGCGAACGATATGCGAAGATGTTAGAATTTCAGAGAGGTCGTGTGGTTGGGTTCAAAGAAGCCGGTTGGTTTTATCGGCGAATAGCTCGACATTGAGCAGGAGCGATGCCACTATTAGACGATGTTGGCAGGAATGGGTGAAGCATGGCCGCATACAGCGTCAAGAAAGAAGCGGTAGGCCTAGAGAAACGACAAAATGTGAAGACCGAGCAATGGTCAAAGCGGTACTCACAGCCCCAGATGCATCATTGTACGTGCAACTAGTGCTTCAGTGACCGCAAGGACCATTAATAGACGGCTCACAGAAAGAGGGCTGAGGTCACGGCGTCTCTTGCGCCGACTACCATTGACCTCTGTATAACGTCAAGCCCGTTTGCAGTGGTGTCGGGCTCATTCGCACTGGAATGTCATTGACTGGAATAGAATAATCTTCAGTGATGACCGCTTTGAACTGAGCCCCGATGACCAGCGAAGGCGAGTCTGGAGACGCCCCGGACAGCGGTGTAATACCAACCTGATTGTCTTCCTGTAGACAGATCTACAACCAGGAGTGATAGTCTGGGGTGCCATTTCATTTCATAGTAGGACCCCTTTGGTTGTCATCCGTCGCAGCCTTACAGCACAGCATTACGTCGACGAAGTTCTAAGGCCTGTTGTGTTGCCCTTCATGTCACGCCAGCCTGGGCTTACATTTCAGCAACATAATGCCCGCTCCTACATTGCATATGTTTCTACTGCTTGCCTTAGTGCTTGCCGAACATTACCTTGGCCAGCAAGGTCGTCGTATCTCTCTCTTATTGAGCATCTTTCGAGCATTATGAGCAGGACCATCCAAACAGCTCGGGATGTTGACGATCTAACGCGCCAGTTGGATAGAATTTGGCATAATATCTCTCAGTAGAACATCCGCAACCTCTATCAATCGATGCGAAGCTGAATAACTACTTGCATAAGGGTGGACAAAGGCGTTACTGACTTTTTCACTTAGTAAAGTTCTATCACTTCAATAAATCAACCAATTTTTCGCAAACTGTAATCATTTGTTTTTCTGTACATGTACAACACTTCTACCGACTTTTGTCCCATTCCGATAACTCCTCCTTGGTGCGTCGTTTTTTTCTGTCTAAGAGTGTATATGTCATACAATTAATTCAGTTCTCACTTCCTGGCAAAGCGAAAATACTTAAAATCTCACAATATCTTCATTAAAAATTGAAAAATATAGAAAAGCATAAAACGCCAAATACAGTTAAAACAATTCAAAAAACAATTTTAACAATAAAAATTACAGTTTCTACGCATTAGCAGGCAATTTGATAAGCAGGTAAAAAGGCATATTTTTCGTTCACCAAACTGACAGTTTACTTTTGGTCCCATTCTTCAAAACGACACTGAAAAGTATTATCAGAAGGTGCAGAAGCTGACTAATTCACTATTCTGCTAATTTAAATATAAAAAAAAATATGGCTGCTATGATAAATTAGGCTTAGCCGCAGTTAAACAACTTTTTATATTGCTGATAATTCTACAACTATTGCGTGCAGGTTAACTAAAGATTAACTAAAGGCATGGAAACCGAAACCGAAACATAAGAACAACATAATTCAATCATTTTTAAAGCAAAAAATGCACAATTTACCAACATATAAGAATAAAAAACTGAGTTCACGGAGCTGAGTAACAGAGTGGGTACATATCTGTTTATATACTTTTGATGCCGCCCATTGCAACCAAAAAAGGGAGGGGCACAAAAGTAGTCAAAAAGGATATTTTCGTTGAAATATTGGTGCCCGTAATTTTTCGTATTTACAGTACTTCCTTTACTTCGTGCAAGGAAGTAAAAATGTTATTTACTTTAGTATATAGGTATTTAATCTACCTATTTAATCTAGTTATGCTATTGCAAATGTATATTTAATATACTAATATTATTTAATTAATGGTTTTTAATACTATTTACAGAGAAAAAAATGAAAATTCATAAATTTCTCTTAAATGTATATAAATTCTAAATATAAATTGAACGTAGATAATATGTAGCATAATCCCAACATGTTACCGAGGATTTTAAATACTAGTAATGGAAACGTTCAATGGCATAGTCTTTAATTAGCAGTTTATGAACCTGATGCAATAAAGTAATATTAAAAATTTAATATTTCTGGTGATATAAATTAATTTTTCATGATCCAAGTTACTTCACAATAAAAATTATTGAAATCTAGACGTAAGTTTATTAATTTAAATACGTGTAAAAATTTAAAGATTTAAAAACACACTATACAGTATTTTAAGTAGTTTAAAATTACACTGGACAAGAGTAATTTAGCTGCGAATAGAACTTGGAAATTTTGAGTCGAAACTTTTCAAAATCTGAATTGAATACATTTTTAATTTAATTCAAACGTAAACATTTGCTAACATTGCGTTACAAGGTATTAATTCTACACAGAGGAAAGATTTTCATATTCTCTTCTTTTTCGTGTTTTATTTCATTACTCGATCAAAAGAGATACTTCGTACATTTAGTTAATTATTTCGTTAGTGTTTTGATTGCGTTGTTAATCCTTACATGAATGGAGGGGAATTTTTTTGTAAATGCTGCATTCAAATTACATTAAGCTGAGAGAAAAATGCCACATGGCGAAGGAAAACAGCTCTTGCCATCCAAAAAAAAAAGCAACAGAAGAAACAATTTAAGGTTACCTCTCTATTCATTATGTATGTAAGTTTAGAAATGTATTATCATCATTATTAATTACTAATGAATCAAGAGAGGGTGTTAGCTTAGTTTTTTTGTTTTTTTCTACAGCGAGAAAAGCAAATATTATTATTTAGTAAAACAGGGCTAATTCATTTAACTTTTCGGATACCTTTTTTCTTTGGACTTTCTAATTCTTCTTACGTATATGCGTAATATGTTCCTCAAGGCATTTAATTTTTTATGCAGTATATCAATTTTCACATCTTTTTAATTAGAAGATCATCACGACTGTCTTTCTCCTTTTAAAAACCACATTTGTGAAATTCTTTCAATATTATATTCCTTTCAATACTATATTATACTTCTGCTCAAAAAATAAGGAACAAAAGTAAATGCGACTATCTCGTCTCGAAAACCAAATGGGTCGGAAGAATGTGTAATGGAAGCATCACGCTAATAACGAATTTGCTGACCTCTAGCTGAAATGCATGTTTCACAATGGAGAGGCAACTGGAAATAGTGTCGTTGATCGCTTTTTGTGGCAGTAGCACAGCGAATGTGGAATAGTTTGACTCTCCAGATAACTCCGAACCACCGAGCTGTATCCAGGCGGGAGTTATTGCCCATAAATATCGCTTCGGTACCCATTGCAGCAATAAAAGGACGCATAAGAGGGTACAGAATTTCGTCGCGATATCGGTCAGCTGTTACGGAAACACCAGAGATGACGTAGAGGTGGTGCGGCCGTTCGTTGCTATTCCAGTCCATACAAGTAAGCCTTCTCTTCTGTAATGGTCTGTTTCGTTGATGTTCTGGGCCTAATATCGTGTCCCTGGTTCTCGCCATATCATTGCTCTTCGGAAATCATTCTGGATGTTAAACCGAAACTGATCTGTAAAGCGCGCGTAGTCCCAGTGCTCCGGTGTCTAACTGCGATGTTCAGGGGCCCAATTCAACAACGCTCTGACGTGCGATGGGGACAAAAGAACGCAAACCACAGGTACAGGACGTACATTAGACCTTCATGCAGTCGAGTTCATGCAGTTTGGAGCGATATGGGCGGTCCTGCAGCAGCAGAGAGAGGCGACGCCAGTTGTGTGTTGTTAGTGATCTACGGCGTCTTGCACGTAGCAACAAGAAAAGATCGTCTGCCACTGTAGTAATCTTCAACATCCAGACCGACAGATTTTTTATCCCTTTAGTAACGATTCCATAACCTATTGATGACTGACGATACACATTCATCTCTCTCGTAATAACGGATTGATTGTACCAGCTTGCGACATCCCTCCAATGCATTTCATCTTACAAAGCGTTTACGGCTCATGCTTTCCGCTCTGGCTATCTCGAAGCTATCGCTGCTTGCGAAGTGACTCATATGTCCGGCATGCCCTCTTATAAGGCGTTGTACTGTGACTGCGGGACTGCGTTTTATGCTAATTTTGTTTGCCTATTTTCATTCGGCAATTCTTCCTCTACCTAATAAGTAAATCGTAAGTTTTAAATTTCCTTTTTACGTTTGTACCTTTTTTTTACCTTCCGTTGCCTACATTTTCAGCATGAGTGTATTTCGCTTGATAGACAGTGATGTACACTATAAAAGAGAAAAAAAAATTGAAATCTGAAAATATGGTTCAGCCGCAACTGACTGATAAAATTAGCGAAAATTATGGAACATTTTATAACGTGGTACTCTGTGTGCTTGCACAGTGAGTAGCCGTGCATCTCCACTCCCGCGCATTCTCATCTGAGGTTTAATAAATGGAGCTATTGGTATTTTGAGAATGGTTGAAATGGATATGGATGGAGGGCAGGGGGATGATAAAACCAAAGTCGTGTGATTTTGATTGAGTTTCCTTACGCTGCGATAGGTAAACAACAAAACTCAGCCATATGCTTTAGCTAAGATAAAACATTTGGGTAATTGTTTAACATGGACGCCTATTCATGGAAGAACTGCTAACATGAATCTTAGAGAAGTTAATAAATCTAAGCACAAAAAAATTCCATTGGTGCCAGCCAGCTGGTGGAATTACTTTTCATAAGTCACAAGGAGCTACATTCGATGAAACTGTAGAAAACTATGAAAAATCTCAGTAGAATCAGATGGCCTCAAGTGGTGAAAAGAGTCGACGGTCTCTACTTAACTAACGAAAACAATGAGTTCAAATATCATAATGTCAAAGGAGGCTTCTGCACCGACCATTAAAGAAACTAACGATGAGTATCCCAGACCTGATCGATACCGCTTGAGAACACTGACTGAACAAGCAAAGCAATTCATTTTGATTGGCAGTAATGATGGTGAAAGTGGATCACTGGTTATAACTAACTTGAATGCTTGATTGCACATAACTTGGAAGTTTGGTTGCACATTATATAACGATCTTGTAACTGATGAGACAATAAAACAGTCAAATTTTATTGCGATGTTTGAGACTGAGATGTTTGAGGATGAACCTATTCACGTGATGGTTTAGAAGCGTTTATAAACAAAAAATAGAAAATTCGTTCTGAAGACAAGCAGCGAAAGCCAGCAATGTACAGTGGATTACAAGAAGTGCCAGAGGACTACAGGAATCCAGTAGACTGCAAAAATCAAATAGACTACAGGAATATAAATAGCATTGTCTATGTAATCCAATTCATTTTACTTTAAACCGAACTTCCATTGTCGTAGAAGAAGGATAGAAGAATTAGGGGCCAGAGATATATGTATGTTTGTTACTACAATTAATGAACAGTCGCGTTTTGTAATGTTAATTCAATACCGTCAGTTCATTCAACCTATTTAAAATTGTTTCTCTCTGGCGCGCTTATGCGATAATCAGTGTTTCGTTTGCTCATCGATGAAGAGTTCGATGTAGATACAAACGTATCTATTATTGTGATGGGAGATTTTAATGTACACATGAAAAGAAATGAAAAAGCATTCGATTTCCTAAACCAACACTTTAATCTGAACATAGTACCTTCGAATTTTACTAAGTAAACTTGACAACTCATTTGTAGATCTTACATTCACACAAAATATTACTAAACAGTTATTAAGTTACGTTTATTATTTCTCGCATCATAGTTCTATATTTCATAAAATAGTTACGTATAGAACTTATATACAAACATAATAAATATTATTTACATTTTGTAACAGAATTTTTCTCAAAAAAAATAAAATTAAAAAAAATCCCGAGTCACCAAAGGAACAGTAAGCCTACGCATTAAACCCCAGCTGCCGTTTGGAACAGACAGCTTCTCGTAAATTATTTTAAAACCCTCTTACCGTCAAAGTCGTATATATACGGGCCAAAAAATTTTTAGGATGTCTGTAAAAACGTTTATATCCGTGTGTCTCAAAATATGTCTAAGAAATTAAGACAATATATTAAAAGTACACAAATCTAAAAAAGTACAAGGGGCATTTGGGCATTAAAATCAAGAAAATACCTCTTTCTCATGGCAGATTTCGGAAATTTGGTTTTTCTTAGTGAAATCCCGTGCCGGTTGGGGGTTTTAAACCCTTTTTAGTAAAATAAGTATGCTTTTATTTATAGTCCTCTTATATAAATTTTCATCTTTTACAAATCACACCTGCTTTATGTTACGCATTAGGAAATGTTTAAAAAAATCTTACCTAAATTAAGTATCAAAATATGTTAGGAGCATTCGAATTTTTAACATTACACAGCATTATTTAATATTTTTTAATTGTGATATTTTCCCTGCTCTACCATCTTTTTCATTTAATTATACGTAAAAGTATGAGCATAATTCATTTCTTCTTTGCTACAATGTAACCTAATATTATCGGAATTTTCTTTCCTCGCGCTGTACCGTGATTTGATCTTGTACATAGAAAATTTATATATATAAGAAATTAGAATTGTTTCTCTTTGGTTTTTTATTCCCTGAAATAAAAGTTTCATCTAATTACAAATTTGAATTATTGATTGCTGTAACATATATGAAATGAATCCCTTATTTTTGGTGTTTCGAACAATCTTATACATTTCGCATATAAATGTGATTACGTTATGCTACGGTTAACAACAGGTTGGCATTCAGATGTTTGACAAGTTCTTTTGTATTTTTTTAAGATCTCATAATTGAAACTGTTATTCTGATATTTTATTCCGAATATAATTTAAGATGGAAATGAGGTCTACCTTCTACGTCCTGGCTATAAAATATGAAAAGTTTCCCCTGAACAAATATATTATTAAAAGAGAAAAAAAGTATATTTGAAAGTAAGAAATTTTAGCAACCAAGCACACAGTCGGGATATAATTAATATTTACGACTTCTACGTATGAATGACTATTTTCTGACTACGTCTTTTAAAATTCAGTTTGGCTGAAAAATAATGGAATTTATATTATATATTACAATAATTCAAAATTTCTGTGGAACATAAGTAAACCCTTTCTTTGGTAAATACATTTTTTTTCATTTCGACATCGACAGAGCAGCTGGTCCATTACTCAGGGGGCTCATCAGCCTATTGCATCTTATCGACGGAATAAAAATACCGGTTGCTTAGTGCTATGCCCTTCGAGACTTCACTATGCCAAAATGAGGAGTACTGAAAGAAGGTTAGTTTGATTTTAGTTGAATATGGCAAGGTACACTAGGTCTGTCTGCTTAAAGGGAGGAATTCCTTCGTGGAGGACTTTCTAAACGAAGCTGGCTCATTTAGACGTTACACACAAGAAAAACCACGAAAACGCCCATGCAGCCAGGCTGTTCGCCAAGAATCGAACCTCCTCTGAACTACCTTAGATTTAAAAAATGGGAGGCTGGTCTTACATTCGGATAATTGTGATATTTACAAGCTTAGTAAGTCAACATCAAAGACCTGCTGGAATGTTCAGTATCCTTCGCGTGATTTCACTATCGCGAAGTTCTTCATAACATTTAAAAATTCTTGCACTGGACGAAACAGCCGACACCTAGGCCATATTTCACTCATTTTGCTATTTTTTTTTGAGTTGATTCAAACGTAGGCAAGATTTATCAGTTGCCTTCTGCTTCTTTTCAAAATCCACGCAGCTTTACGCAAAATATCTACGTCTACGATAACAACGAATTCCCGAAGACTTGTCTTGACGCTTCTTCATCTAACTGAAACTTCAGGTTTTCCAGCAGCTGCCCTTTTCTAAATGGCGTAATTACGTCACTTCCGTTCCTTTATGAATGCCCCTCGCGTAATCATTTTTCATTCCGGTTTCCAACACATTCATAATTCTCGGTTTTGGCATTCGTTAAATACATGTTTTGCGCCGCTCAACCGGTTTAGTGGTTAGCGTCGCCATCTTCCGTGCCGGAAGACCCAGATCCGAATCTCGGAAAAGGCATGGATGTTTGTAAATGTATAGTGTTCGTGCGGCATGAGAGCGCCCTAAATATGCGAAAGTCCTCTCGCGAAGTTGGTGGTAGGAGAAGAGGGGTGGGGATCCTCGGACCCATACACCCGGGGTGCTCTCCATCAAAAATTGGGGGGCGGAACTACGCTAAATCGCACTGTCACCTGTAAGGTGCTCGAGACTGTTGCCAACGACAGGCATAAACTTACGCTCCTTGCCACAAGGAATTTCGTAGGCTTGGGCTGACTATAGGTCAGACAAGTAAGCATTAGCAACAATAATATGTTTTGCATTTTTACGTTAATTTCATCACTCATTTCACATTAATTGCATTCTTACATTCAATTAGCTTGCAATGTTATAAATTTGTGCTAGTTCTAATTTTTCTGTCAAAATTAGTATTTCATACACTCTAACGGTTTCGATTTTTACTCACTGATTTAGCGTAATTTGTTTTTCTATTTCGACGAAATTGGAGTTTCGTTAAAGGTATTTTACTGTAGGTGTAAACGCATTGCATAGACATGTAAAGAAGTTTCAATTTTACGTTCTTTGAACTAATTCGTGCCTGAATGTTTAACATAAAAGGTCCGGTGCACACATCCATAGAATTAATAATGAATGATCGCATCATCTCACATCTATCACTCTGTTTTTTAAAATTAGATATGTGTTTCTTCGGCAAGGAACTTACTCTGCAGTCGAACTTACTCTTCTATTGCGAAATCCAATTCAGCCATTTAGGTAGGAAACCGAAAAGAGGAATTGATTCATTAAAGTCCTTTTCACTAGCCTGGGTGGCTGTCACTGAATCCCATTCGATGTTACTTCATCGATCGCTACATCGATTCCAAAGTTTGTTGGTGTTTCGAGACTTCAGGCAAATTGTGCCGCTTGATTGCTCATTTGTGTGGTTCTATTTCCATTTCTGTTTCGGATAGCGTAAATGGATTGTATTATTGGAATGTCGTAATGATATATTTGTATAACTCCAATTTCACCAAAATTTGATTATGTGTAAATAGATTTCTCCTTTCAATTCAACTTGTTATAAATATTCCACTTATAGTATCTCAACAGCTAACAGTTCAGATTTCTAAATATGCAAGCAATATTTCATTCAACAATATATTGCTGACTGAAGTAATATTCCCGACTAATGTTAGATTATCCATTAAAAATCAGTCATTAATCTTCAAGAAGTATAACCGTTTGACGGTATGACTAACAATTTACCAGAACCATAATAGTAAGCTTAAGTTAATTCGCTAAATTAACGCCAAAATGATAAGTAATACTTAAAAATATTTCTAAATTATATTTCCAATTTTTTTAAGGCGCAAGATCCGCGAAAATGCAGCTCACTTCCGGCGATAATAAATGTAAAACAAGTGAACTGTATTTCTCTGAAGCGATGTGCACAAAAATAAAGCTGAAACACTGCTTTACTTAAATCCACCAAATCGCCAGACAGACAACAACGAACTACAAGCTCCTGAATAGGGTGGTCATAAAAAAATCTTCCCAGTATATGATTCTTTAACGGTTATGGGGAAGGTAAAAACATTTGAAATTTTCTAACGGCAGCATTCACCGTTTTCCTGTGCAAATTGATAAGCGCAATGGAGAACTATAAATAATATCGGAACGATACACGTATGACGAAAATTGCCAGCGTAAAATACTTGCAAAGAAGAAAGTGACAATGACAACACAAGCGTAGTTAAGAGAATAAGGAGAGGAACAATGACAACACAATACAGAGGAGAAACAATGATAGCACAAGGCAGAAGATTGAAAAAACCTTTTATTGAAATTATAACTTCTCAACGTGCAGAAAGTTTCAAAACAGTCAACTCATGTAAATTTACAATTTTGCTGCCACATCGACCCTCCCCCCCCCGACTTCACTCCGGTGGATTACTGGTTCTGGGGTTATCAGAAATCTATAGTGAGCACATCAAATCCAGGAAATTTTTCAAAATTGAAAGATGCCATAAACCGAGAACTTAAGCAGATTCCTCCTGCGATGTTACATTCATCAGACTTGTCAACAATCTTCCGCATACGATGCGTTTTCGTCTGCGAAGATTTTGTCTGCTTTGAAAACTTGCTATTCAAATAAAAGTTTTGCTATCTCTCTCTCACCTTGTCATTAGTCCTTTAAAATGCTGCTCTTTGCAGACGTTTTACGTCAGCAGTTTTCGTCTTATATGCATTGTTCCAGTGCTGCTTATAGCTTTTCAATACGCTGAACAACTTGCGGAGGAACAACGCGGGATTCGCCGTTCGAAAATTTCGAAATAATTCTACTGTAATTGTAATCAAGCTCTATTGTTTTAAATCGTCACGATCTCAAGCGCATGCTTTCAAATAAATATCTGAAATTTCATTTCGATTGGTTGAGTGGATAGGCAGCTAGGGATTCATATATCGCATAAGTTTTTTTATGACCACCCTGTATTTTTAAAATATTTTTATAGTATGTCACAGAATTTCGCTCGAAGGTCTTTTGCTTCTCTGTATCAGATCTTCAAGAAAATATAAATAAGCGAAATGTCCATCTTACAAAAAGTAAATATTTATTTTGAATGTATAATCATTTTCATAAAAATGTTGCCATAATAGACGGATCTTGGGTGTACTTAAATATTTGTAATAGAAAGAGATCCATTTGTTATTATCAAAGAGGAGAAAAAAGTCTTAAAACATGGTTCTAAGAATCTACAGAAAATTTTCGTGAGGAATTTATGATAGTTGCTGGTTTTTCATATAAAGGCAAATTGAAAATAAAGAGTAGAGACAAATGTTAAGATGTACTTCATGTATTACCAGAAACGTATTTTATAACCAGGTTTTAAACATGAAATCCTTTCGCTTTAGCCACAATGTCATCTATCAGTAAAACTACATCAAGACAAAGTAAGCAGCGGCATGTCCAAAATCTAATGTTAATTTCGTTGAAAAAATTGAATAAGAAACGGGTATCAAGGCCGCACCTTCACTCAAATCTTTACTAAATCTCTTGGTCTATCACCAATGTATTTTTGCGCTTTTGGGCTTTAAAAAAGCGGATTGTCCAAAGGTCGACCTACAACCTCCTTAGACTTTGGAAAGCTGTTCCAGAGCAATGGGAAAAAATACCTCTTCTAATACTACAAAAGGCTTTATTCGCTTAGAAATTACGGCGTATAAAGATGGTGAAGAATAAAGGTTACCAAACTAAAGATTTAAAACATAAAAATTTTAGTTAAATTTTTCTGTTAGTCTAAAAAACGTACGAACAGCCTCTATACTTTGGAATCACAAAAGCAAGCTAATTTTGCTTTTGTAGTTATTTCTGAAGTTCGGAGAAGAGTCGAGAAAATTTTAATGAATATATAATTTCGGTCGAAAATAGGCATTAGAAAGTGATTCTTACTCTGTAAATATGTTTAGTAATAACATCACATAATTTTAACAGTTGTGCACGAAATAACATCACATAATCTCCGTTTTATATTTATGCCAATACCATGCGCAATAATCATCAATATAATTAATAATAATAATAACAATAACTTTTTTGTCTATTTTATTAATCACTACATGTTAATATGCGTTTTTTGCCTGTGTTAAAGAAATGAAACAAATTTTTTAATATTCATTGTATTTTTTACATAATGTTTACCCTTTGAATAAATAGTTCGTGCATACTATCTTTGAGATTTCTTTTAATCAAAAGCTGTTACCGGCATTAAGAGATAATTCACGACATTTCTAACTTATGTGCATTGTATATTTTCTCACTGTAGGCTAAACTAAATCAGTTACTAATGATATTAAAATATTGCAAATCACAAATCTATTGAAATATGAAATTTTTATGGAAATTGAGTTTCACGCATACCGCCTTAGCCGTCAGTATTGAAATAAATAATACTGAACACACATGAAAGGCTTCTTAAGTAGTGCAGGGTCAACAAGTTAATATAAGTTCTTCGCCAACATCGGTTTTACACTTTCAGTAAAAGGAAACATTATTTTTTTATTTATCGTTTAGGCTACTGTTGACGAAATTGCCTGATATTTTAAAGTATAGGTCAAATTGCTCTATTGTTTACTCCTGCATTTTATACATATTTTAATTTTTAGTGATATAAGAATAACAAACGTTCAGTCACTTTAGATTTGTGTAAGAGGGTGTTTAAAGTATTTCAAACTGCCACAGAGAAAATGTTTCCTTTTCTGTTTCTTTCATTAGTTTTAATGTCATATGAGTTGTATGAATATTCAAATTCACAACGTAAGATTAAAGAAGTTTGGTATTTGGAACTACGCAATTTAAAATATTAAATATCGGTAAAATTATATTAATTTGAAAACTATTTTATTAATAGAGAGAAATTAACACTGTTAGCATAACAGAGTTCATTTTTATTTCTTCAATAATAATAGTAACTGCGTAAATTAGATATTGCATAAAAAATAATTTTATTGCTACCAGCATATTTTGATGACTTTTTATTATCATTTTCAATAGTAAAGTCAAAAATTAACTCCAAACAATAATGCTTTGAATAGCATATTAAGCTTTTATTGCTTTTGCCAAACCCCTTATTCACAGTCATTTAAAATTCTGCCGTGGACACCACACGACTTTCTTGTACGGCCTATAAAATTATCCAAATTTTTTGCTGCATTTCATTTAAATTTATTTCCTAGAATTTCATTAGATGTGTATTTTCCATTCAATCAACTCAATTCTCCCATCGCGGCAAGGCAAAAATATATAAAAACTCACCAAAGCATATATAAAAAACCAAACCACCTTTTTTAAAAATTATAAAATGCAGAAAACCTAAAACACAAAGTACAGTTAAAAAGTTTTAAAAAGTGTTTTTTTTTTCAATTAAAATTAGAGCTTCCACCCCAAAACAAGCAATTCGGCCAACAGACAGGAAGAAAAATTTTCGGTGCACAAAACTAAAAGTTAACCTTTGGTCCATCGGGCAAAAAACATTGAAATTGGTGCACTAACTGAGATAATTTAGTGCTCTATAAAGGGTTTCAAATGTAAACAAATCGAGGTCTTATTAGGCTTAGCGCTACTTAAACGTTTAAATTGTTGATAATTCTGCAACGTTTGCATGTTGATTAACTAAAAGCCTAGAAATTTAAACCGAAATATAATAGCAACATCATTCAGTCACTTTTAAAGTAAAAAATGCACAATTTGCAAGCCTGTACGAATAAAAACACAGAGCTCGCCGAGCCGGATAAGAGAGTGGTTTTATAAACATGTACGTATACGTTTGCAACCAAAAAGGGAGGTACACAGCTGTATCTTATAGCAGTCCAATGTATAAAATTTCACGTTCTACGGCTAACAGTTTTTAAGTTATGCAAGATACATACATACGTATGTACAGGCATCATGAAAAGAACCTTTTGAATCCATTCTACAATATGTTTTGAAGAAAATAGTCCTTTATTCCGCTTGTACTTGCAGATGCTACTGAAAGAAGTCGTTTAAATAGGTTGGAGAGCGGTCAAAATGGATATTTTCTTTAAAATATAACCACCGAAATTTTTCCAGGTCACTGTACTTGCTTGATTTCATACAAGGGAATAAAAAAGCAGATAAATATAAACCAATTTTCCCTCCATTTATGGAGAATATCTTTATTTTATTGGGTTTTTAGAAAGCACTTATAAAGACTTTGGACACATTTATTAAATTACGCAGTTTTTTTCGACGTTATGGAGGAAAATTAAACGTTTTGGAATTTTTATTATAAATTTATTTTAAACATTTTCAGAGTAGAATCATATTTGTAATTCTTTCTTCCATATCAGTAATCCCTTATATTCAAGAGAATCCTTCAAATATTCTCTATTCTGAGAAATGAAAAATAAAGCTGTCTGAAAGGAAATAAAATAATTTAAATTTTCTTTAAATATTAAACGAAGAAGTAAAAATATTATACTCTCCGCAAATAATAATATTTGTATAAGATAATGGAAAAAGTTATAATATCAGATAGAATCTGATGAAATTCCGTTGATACTAATGAAATTTATAAAAATAGAAGCTGATATTTAATAGCAGTCATTGAATAAAAGCGGACATAAAGCTTAAAAAAACTTTCTTTTGGTTTTCTTTACAGAATAATATTTTTTCTACTTTGTAACTTGGAGTTACACAGTATTGAAAATGAAATATAAATATATTTTGTACTTATCTTTATAAGTTAAATATGTATTTATATTTCGTTTATTCGTATATAACTTACTGATTTTAAGTACATTGCGAAATATCAAAAAGTAAGATTTTCTGCGCAAGATGATTATAATTTTGCTTGATAAATTAGTATCGGCATATAATGACTCTATTCTAATGTAAATTTAATTGACATAGGCAGAGTTTTGTTAAATTACCCTGAAACTTACTATTATGCTGGCGGACAAAATTGGCAGATTAGTCTTTTTGACTCATACGTGAAGAGAACATTAGCCTCTTGATATTGTGCCCGGTGTTAGTGTTGTATGCATCATTGCAAGTGCTCTTTTTTGCGAAAGGGAGTAACTGGCATGCAAATAGCGGACTTTCTGGCATACAGTTCTGCCTCGTAGAGTTTTCTGGCAACTGTGTTCCTTGATTTCTTGAACCTAATGTTCCTGTGGCAGTAGAGAGGTTACGAGACAGTTGCGTGGCTGTAGACATACTTTAGCGCTTGGCTCAAAGTACCAAATACCGGTTGCCGTTGGTCGTTGTGGCTCTCGGACCACCTTGTTCTGGTCTTCTGGACACTGTGTCGCTGTTTTTAAGGTGATTCCACAAATTAGAGATGACACTTGGCATTACATCCACTTCTCTTGCAATCTGAACCTGGGAACGCAATCTGAACTACCCTGCCTCAAGCCTACCCACGATTCTCCATCTCATATTTTCATCTAAGCGATGAAGTGCACTCATTTCACCTAAAAGGCAAAAAGATTATTTAAGAAAGGCAATAAAAATTACTACTGTGTTGCACAACGGAGTGAGCTGAGCAGCTGGACGCGGACTTTTGTACCCCTTCCTGGCTTAGTGACGCCCAAAGGAATGGGTAAACTCATCTCAGCAACAGCAATGCCACAGTGACATTTTATGGCAACCAGCTGTCCAAATTTTGTGTTTTAGTTTAGGAAAAATGTTTTCCATCTCTGAATTTTGTCAACCAGTGTATTTTGTAACTTCTACTGAAGTGTACTTTGCTATTTGCGATATTATCACGATAAATCAAGGAAATTTGATTCAATGGTGTTAACTAAAAAGATATCACAAAAAGTTTAGAAAGTATCAACAAAGACCGAAAAGTATTAAAAATTATTATATTTAATGCATTTAACACTCAAATGCAATAAGCAGAATATCACATCTTTATTCCTGGAGCAGGTATCTGAGATTTTCGTACTTAGGACAAATCTACAGATTTTCAAAATTTAGGTTAAGTAAATACACTGAAGAGCCAAAACTTTATGACAACTACTCTGTAATGCGTTGTGTGACCTTTGGCCTACAAAACAGCTACAGATCGCCTTGGCATGGATGCCACAAATTCTTGGCAAATGACTGAAGACAGTTTGTACCAGATGTCTAAGCAGCGGTCACGCAAAGTCGAAATATTCCGATATGGTGGTGTTTGAAAACTGAGCTGCCCTCTATAACATCCCAAATGGGCTCTATCGCGTTAAGATCCGGCGAGTTATATTAATTAGAATTCATCCTTATGCATCTCGAACCGCTCCAACACAGTTCGAGCCTTGTGACATGCGGCGTTCTCCTGCTTGAAGATTCTATTTCCATTAAAAAATTTCGGGCATCATATTTGTTAATTATTATTTTGTCGTATTATTGTTATCGTATTTGTTAATTATCATATTTGTCAATAATGTTTGTTATTATTTTGTCAATAATGTTTGTTATTATTTTGTCATTAATTATATATTTTGTCCGCTCTTGAATCCATTTAGACAGTTTTTTGGCATGATATTTGTACATACAGACAGACAAAAGAAATATTTTTCCAAAATGGATTGCAAAATGGATTGCAAGTGGATTCAGAAGGGATAGTTTCTTGATGACTGTACGTACACACGTACGTTATATATGTATCTCGCATAATCCGAGAAAAAGTAGAACATTGAAATTTTGTGTATGGGACTGTTATAACATCCAGTTGTACACCTCCCTTTTTGTTTCAATGTGCCGTACAAAACGCATATGTTTATACATATATATATATATATTCACACTGCTATTCAGCTCGGAATTTTTTTCTTATATAGTGGCAAATTTTGCATTTTTTGCATTAAAAATGATTGAATTATGTTGTTCTTAAGTTCCGCTCAAGGTTTTTATGTCTTTAGTTTACAAGGTATTTTTTCCGTCTTCATCGCATGCCTTCGTGGTGTGGTGGCACGCTCGACGCGTAACTGAGAGGTCCGTGGTTCAATTCCCGGTAAAGGCGTTGATCATTTTTTAATCTTTCTTGCTTCTAAATAACCTAATGTCTCTACAACTGGCGCCCGAACTAAAAAAGGGGGTGGATGATGATTATCCACCACCGGGATTTGGAGATTGGGTCTCCAAACCCCAGTCGTTCTTTGAAAAAGGGGGAGTATATAAGGTATTTCTCCCTCCTACTTCGCACGTTTTCGTGGTATAGTAGTTAGCAAGCTCGATGCGTATTCGAGAGGTCTGTGGTTCGAGTCCCGACGAGGGCATTCCTCATTTTTCATGACTTCTACTTCAAAAATGCCTAATGTCTCTACAAGTTAATCTGAATACAGTAGTTGTAAAATTATCTATAAACTTCTCAATGCACCAACCTCAGGGTCTTTTTCTTCAGTGAGACCAAGAGTAAACTTTCACTTTTGTGAACCGAAAATTTTGTCTTCCTCTCTGTTGGCCGAATTGCTTGTTTTAGGAGGGAAGCTGTCATTTTAATTGCAAAAAAAAATTTCTTTTTTTTTTAACTTTTTAACTCTATTTGGTATTTTATCTTTTTGAGTGTTTAACACTTTTTAATGAAGATATTTTGATTTTTTATGCATATTTTGCTTGTTGGGAATGAATTGTTGTGAGAACCGAACCAATTATATGAGAAATATATCTCTGATAAAATTCGAGGAAATAAGTTTAAATGAAAGGCATCAAAAATGTGTATAATTTATTAAACTTTATAAAGAAGTCATGTAGCGTCTACATCAGATTTTTTGAATTAGTATCTCAGAACAACTTATATCCATCAAATCTTTACTTCAGTTCCTGTGTCTTCCCTGTCTGAATGTCAAGATTCGGACTTCTTTATCTCATGTAAAAGGCGTAATAATAATAACTAATAACTAATTAAAAAATAATAAATAAAAAAGTTTATTATTCATGCATTTCCAAAATCAGACCTGTTCTCTCTTATATAGCTTTCGAAAAAAATTAAGTGATCCGACCTTTTTTTCCACAGCTGTTGTACCCGTGGTTACAAGTCAAATAGGGCGGGAAAATAACATTGAAGATTTTTTTTTCAAGTAACTGACAGAAGTAAAGTAACAGACCGAAGTTATCAATCCACACTTGTAAATTTGTAGAGCTTTTATAATTTGAAGATACTGAGAAAGCAATTATGCCTTCGCCCGTATTCGTACAATATATGTTCCGATTGTAAACTGGATATGCTACCAATTATAGTGAGAATTCTTGCTAGGGAAAGGCAAAATCATAAATTTTTTTATGTTATGCATGGTGTATATATTATTATTATTATTATTATTATTAATATATCGCTGTTTAAATGGCGAGTGGACAGGATGGAATACCCAGTCAGCAAATTCAGGTAGTAACAAATCGTCTGCACCATATTTTAATCGAAAGCCATTATGGAGTTGGTAAGAATGTTCTAAGTCAGAAATGTGGAAATTCAGCTTAGCTAGATTTGAACTCCGGATCTGCTAGCGTATACAAGTTTTACTATACAAGTTTTAACGCAAAGTCAACCAGTTGGGAAAGCGAAAATTCCACGTAAACTTAAATTATTTTTCCTATTTAAAACTCCTCTTATTTATAGATTCAGATGGATGAAACAAGCTAGTAGGAGCATAGAACAAATTTTAACATGAGATATAACATGTGAAAAAAAATAAACCGAGCAAACATTGAGTTAATACATCCTCATATAAATAGTCTTATATTTTAATCGAGCACTTAATTTTGTGTTTTCTTTCAATTTCCGGAAGGCGCAAGAAGCCATCATTACTTCTTTTCAATACACTCTTACTTAAAAAAGTTTGTTTTACTGTACCATAAATAACAGTCTTACAGTATGTACGGAATTTTTTTAAAGTTTTTTCTAATGGTGACTGATGCAGCATTAAACTCCTTTACTTTACATGTGCCGCCCCAACGGTATAGTGGTTAGGGGAGCCGACTGTAATACCAAAGGGTCCGGGTTCAGAGAAGGCATCGTTGTAAGCGTCTGTCCCTTCATAGGAACAAAGGTGGCCCACCTGTTAGGCGCCTTTATAATTAAGTGGCCACCACTTCTGGCCTTATATTGGCCAAGTCTGCTGAGGATCTGCCATTAGGGAAGAAAGGAAAAACCAAGTTTACATGTTACATGCTAACAGAAAGCATGTAAAATTTTACACATCGATCACCACTTATCTAAAATGTTAATACCCAACATACACATAGGACACATTACTTTCTTGCTGGTATGCAGTTATTATACAAAATGAAACTTAAGACTCAAAAAAAAATTATTAACATATAAATAAGAATTTTATTATTCGAGTGAATTAGGAATACGTGTATTTCTTAATGGCTTCTTAAACTATTTCGGGTCTGTATTTTAAAAAATGCATTCATTACTTGCTTAAAACTTTTAATTAAGGTAAGTATATATTTTATTCCCCATATATAATTAAATAGCTCTATAAACCATGAAGAAAAGAATTAAGAACACTGTGCTTCAAAATGGAGTCTGATGGCATGTCATTAATTTTTACTTTACTTGGAAACACAATTAACTTTATTAAAAAGATTTTTATCGTTGATCATTACCATCATGATTAGTAAAAGTAGGAAGAAAGAAAAAAAGTAAATTATACCTCGAATATGAACGGATTATTTAAAGAGAAAAAAGAAGTTGAAAGATTAGAATTTTACAATATATATATATATATATATATATATATATATATATATATATATATATATATATATATATGTTTAATTCTCTCATTACTGAATGATTTGGGTTGCCATTATTCCTTTTATTACGCCTGATTGCTTAACTGTGCAAAAAATGATGGACTTTTATTCAAAAGGGATTCTGTAAGAGGTTATTAAAATACCACTCTGCTATCTAACTAACTGCAGACCTATTTGCTCTTCCTTAAACTTTACCTTAAACACCTTTTACTTTTCCTTAAACATAATTTTTACTGCAAGCCTGATGCACATGAAACCTTTATATTAAAATTTATCATTCACCGCTATTCTTTACTTCACTTTTCTTTATTCTGTAAACGTGAATGTGAGGTTGCTTTTAAAATAAATAAGATTGCTAAGTATTTCAGATGTGACTCGGTGTTCGTCCTTACAAGTAATAACTCAGTGCTGGTAAAAAACAATCAACTTTATTAACACAACTTATTCATAGAAACACAGAAGCTATTACACGATGTTTGAAGCTTTTAGTAAAGGCACTAGACGTCAGATGGAAGCTCGCATGAGACAACCACAAAGTATCTCCCCAGTGACATAATCACGAAATAAAAGCGACTGATTACAAGGAATTCCAGTAAAAGATTTGCATATTCCAGTCAGAGGTATATATTAAAATGCACACTGGAATGTACACATAAAATGAAACTCATGATAATATACAAATGATCATGTGCAAGGGTAATAATATAGCATGAAGTATTAATTGAAATATATAACAATACAAATACATGTTGTAATGAAACTGAAATGATGAAAGGTTAGTAAAATAATAATTTTAAATAATTCTCGAGTATGGCAAAACAAATAACCTGTAAATTTTCATATACATATATGCCTGAATTCATGGACCAAACTTTAAAATTAGGTAAGATATATATAAAGAAGCATTTTTTTTTTTTGTATAGCAATGTAAGGTCGGAAATGGAAAGTATGCGCGGGAAAACAGAAAATGCTGACGAAATGAAAAAGAGCTCTTTACATAATATTATACTAAGTGCTCAAATCTGCCACCATCAGCATCGGTACCGGCCTACTAGTGTCTAGCAATTGATTTGCATACCGTCTTCAAGATGCCAAGCGTTTCAAGAATAGTTGCAACAGCGACTGAAAGTTTTGCAATGAATTCTTCATCAGAGTATTGGAGTCTCGTATACGAGTACCTTGAAGTTTTCCCATAAGAAAAAATCGATACTTGATAAACTGGTGAACGTGCTGGCCATGTGACTAATCCACCTTGGCCAATCCATCAAGGGCCAAAGATGATATTCAGGTAATTACGCACATTATCGCGGAAATTGGCTTTAGCTGAAACCACACGGCATTTCGAACAACAACTCGAATACTGTCAAGTAAGTAATTCCGGTAATAACTCTTTCAGAAAGATTCGATGCGTCACGATATTGAGTTGATGTGGTAGCATGTAACGGCCGATAAGGAAATAATTCACAATGCTCGGCCATACTAGCATAAAGGTGGCCTCATCTACAAAAAGCGCATTTGTACAGAAGCTCGGAGTGATGTACTGGTGCTGCAAAAACAAACGACAGAAATCTACGCACCGAAGATAGTCATATGCATTCAATGCTTACGTTCTCTGTAAGTAGTATGGAAAAAGGCTTTCCTCGTGCAAATGTTTCATACGAAGTTTTTACTCACGCCTGTAGTTCGCGCAGTCGATCTTGTGCTAGTACGTGAATTATCTTCAACCTGTTTCAGAGTATGTTCTTCCATCTATGGAACTCGTATATATCTCGAGCAATCGGCATCCGGTCTCTTGACGTGAAATGAAACCGCTCTCGCAAACTGGCGGTGTAAACGCGAAAACATTTTGTGGTCCGGCTTTGTCCTACTGGGTAACATTCACGGTACAACTTGAACGCCTGTCTTCCGTTGCAATACGCAGTCTCGTACATAAGATGCATGTTTACTTTCTCAGAGAGCTAAATTCCTCCATCACGCACAAAATTTACTAACCCAAAGAATTGTTTGAAACTCGCGTAATGCTATTTAAACTCAGCTAAATTATTTTGCAAATGATTTAACAATGCAATATAAATAAACTTCCATATTCAATATATTTACTTCCAAAAATTCCTCTTTTTTTTTTTCAAGATACATCACTATATTTGTAGTACAGTCTGTATTGTCTGCTTTCACAAAAATATATACAGTGTAACTGTTTGTGACGCTGCCGTCTGCGGATCACTGAATCGACACTTTCGATACTTTATCGCTTTTAATGATCACAATTTTCAACACTTGCTGTAATGTTACGAAGATAAAGACATTTTTTTTTTAATTTTCTCAGCATTTCGTGTTTTTCGACCTGCATTATTCATTTTCGATTCCACACTGCTATAGCAAAAATGCTTCTTTATATGTATTTTAACTACCCTTAAAGTGTGTCTTATGGATTTAGGGATACCCTGCATTAAAATATTTTACAACTGATAAAAATGAAACGTATTCAGTAATTTTACGATGACCAGTCATTTGGGAAAACGGATACGACGTCCACAGCACGTAGTTATTTGGAACACTATTTGAATCAATGAACTTTGGAGCAAATTTGAATTTTTCACAGACTTTTGAAGTATAATTTGAGGAACGACAGGTATATGCTGTTTTTAAGTGATAGACTGAAATTGCAATAATATTCTTATTTAAATCAAAAATATAATTTTTATCCATTCGTTTAACAACGGCGTGAAGTCCATTATAAGATGGAATTAATTATAAGAGGTTTAACAAAATCGACCCTATTAAATACATGTAAGCAGGTTTGGAGCGCTGAATGTACATAAATTGACCGGCTGAACAACTTTAGGGGTCGGTACTGGTCTGAATGACTACATGAGTAATCGCAGCTGTGAGACGTAAGATTCAGAAGGAGGTACGAAATGAGTAACATTCAGCATATTTTAGGGTAATGTAAGTGTGGTACTGTAAGCAAAGGTAAACATGCAAAATCCGTGACATGCATGCGTAACCGTAATATGCCAAATCCTATCGCAACTTCAAGTGCCATGAAAATACTAAAATACTGGGTTCGAATACAGACAAAAGCTTGGAAGTTTGTAAATGGACAGTGCCTTTTTACATTATGATTGTACTAAAAATGCTTTGTAAACAATGCGTAGTAGTCTACCAGGACGTCGACCTTTTTAGTCTCAATTTGCGGGATATTCTCATATTCAAGTTTTCTCCGAAAACCTGTACTAATTCCTCTAGAAAATGTTGTTTTCTAATAGAATAAATATTTCTAGCTTTCCTTGTACGTGATATCATGTCATCTATATTCGAAATATGATGCTCATTCAGCTTAGCTCTAAATCTTCCGGCTACACAAGGTATTACTTATTCTATTATTAATAGCCCTGGTACTTAGGGAAAAGGCAAAATACCGGAAGAGCAGAAAATATATATCTTAATTGTTGGAGAATACAGCAACCTTGGAAGGAATTTTACTTGGTAAATTCTGGGACCATGTGGGTAAGATTTCAGCTTTAAAGTCCTAAAAGCAGTGATAATGCGAAGTCAGTTAAATTAATTCGGAAAAAAATGAGTAAGACAATAACCACAAGAATCATTTTTGACCGAATAACTGAAAAAAATTTAATATTTCTTTGCATTCTTTGCAAGCGCATTTTAGAGCTGCAAAGATGCCTATGTAACCACTTTCGAACCTGTAATATATTTTAATCGATAAGAAGTAACCTGTTTCGAACCTGCTTTAATTTTTGAAGAAGTATTTCAATTTCAAATACTTTATACATATGTATTTATGCCTATATAGAAATAGAGGCAGAATGATCGTAATCACGTCTTCTCTGTCTTTCAGAGAAAGCTAATATGAAGACATCAATGATTACAGCGAAGCGTCATATTTCAGAAACATATTGTTAAGCTATTATCACTTTAAATTCATCCGGGCTTATGTATTCCACAGATTAGTCTTAACGTAAACTTGAAGTCTTGAGCGAAAATAAGATGATATGTATATCTTTATTAAATTTGAATAATTTTAGGGAAAAATATAAAAAAAGAAAATCTGAAACATCTCAGATTTTAACGGTCGCCCAAAAGGGCTCGTTTTTCTACGCTCTTGCTGAGCTCTCAGTCTACCAGTCTGCTGTTACATTCACTCCAGCTAACCCAAATTCTTTTTGTCTTTTCAGCTTTATTTTTAAGTATCATTTTCTTAGCACTTACTCCATATACAGTTCGACAGCAAAATTGCAAAAATTTTAAAAGCAGTATGTGTTTAGAATTCCCGATGATATGATAAATTTTAGCATATGTTCTTCTATTCTTTTCAGTCTTCTCTCACTTTATCATATCAATGCATAATTTTCTTATTAAGATGGCTTGCAAAACGTATTTTCTCTTTATTATTACCGTTTTGTGTGTTAAATTTATGAATTAAATATCATGTTCTTCTAATCTACGTCACGTAAAATTCAATGAAATAGCAAAATCAGAAAATATTTGAAAAAAGCATGTCCTTAGAATTTGCGATGTATAGTTTGGAGCGCTGCAGGTAACGATGTTTTAATCTGCACAGTTTTGCCACTGCTCGCTTTCAAATCGTTGAGTTTGTTAAAAATTCATTACAGTTTTGCAAAATATGAGATATAAAACTCGAAATTCAAAGTTCGGGCTTCCAGGTGCACATGTTCGGGTAGAGGAATATGTTATTCAAAATTTGATGGCCCTAAGTACCGTCGTTCTTTTCACAATGCGAGAAACATACATACATTCATGCAGATTCTTCATTATTTAATTTCTTTAATAGTTACACAATTCGATAATATTTCGTGGCAACAATTTGAAAAGCGATTCAGACATTTGAAGTGATACGCCGCCATATGCCTTTCGAGACTAATAACCCTTCGGGCTAACGCTCTTCTGGACTAATAAGTAATAAACAGAGGATCATCTAGAAAACAATTATCACTGGATGAATAATTTAATAATCAGTAATTGTATTTGAAACTATTAAATACAATTTTTAACGTAATGCTTTTTATCTTTGCCCATGTAAGATAAATATTTTGGTATTTAGAAATGTTATTTCATTTCAGTATTTCAGAAAATTATCTACAA
Organism: Stegodyphus mimosarum; assembly: GCA_000611955.2. NCBI lineage: Eukaryota > Metazoa > Arthropoda > Arachnida > Araneae > Eresidae > Stegodyphus > Stegodyphus mimosarum. The sequence continues at coordinate 339,977 of KK116308.1, forward strand.
GGTAATTTTTTTTTCATATGCTCCATTTTACTGCTAAATTGCTCACTGCTTTTCCCCTTTCCTTGGAACAATTTAACTAATTAGCTAGGTAAACTAATTAGCACAAACCATATGCCACGCTTATACTTCAGCATTCAAAGCTTAATTAAGGCAAAACCCTCCTGAAAATTGATCGTTATCATCACCAGAAATCATGTTTTCAAAGACGGTTAATTTCACAGTAGATAAAAATCGTTTAGTACTGTGACAACTCTTGGGAATATTTAAATGTAAAATGATTGAACAAAAAAAATTAATTTGAAAATAGTAATGATAAATGAAATATTTAAGGTTTCAGATTTTTAATTATGTCCAAAGGGGCGTTTTTTTAACATTTTGTGTGTTACCTTTATTTATCAAATATCGTGTTCTTCGCACTTAACCATAAAATTCAGTTCAAGAGCAATATCGAAAAATAATTTTAAAATGAGCATATTTTTAGAATTTCCGATACACAGTCTCGCTCGCTGGAGATAAAAAGTTTTTTCTCTGTACAACGTTGCCATTCCTCACTTTGAAATCCTTGAGTTTGTTAATCAAAAATTCGTTAAAGTTTTGCAAAATATGAAATCGATAATAAAACAAATCGCAAATTTCAAATTTGGGATTCCAGATGTCCATATTTGCAGGAGAATTACGTTATTCAATATTTAATGGCTCTAGGTGCCGTTATTTTATTAAAATGCGAGAAACATACATATATTTATGCAGATTCTGCATTATTTAATTTTTTTAAATATAATACAGGGCGATAATATTGGTGACAACAATTTGAAAAGTGAAACAACGCTTGTAGTGAATCAACGCTAAATGCCAAAAGGACATTAATAGTCCTTCTGGACAAATTGTCCCTTTGGACTAAAAATGGAAAGATAAGAAATCAGATGGATACTAAAAAAATGAGGTTACTCCAAACTAATAAAATATAAAAAATATTCTAAGAAACACACAAATAAATGATAGAAACATGAATGTAATACGGCTGGTACGTTAACGGGAATATACAAAAGTAAGCAGTTGTACGATTTGCACTGTGTACGCAGAACATAATTAGAGTAACTAAAAATAAGCAACATGTAATCATTCCACCATTGTGGATTAAATGTAAAGTTTGTATTTCTAAACATACATCTATAAACGGAATTTGTTCTAAAAAGTACACAACAAAAATCAATCTTGAAGCATAATTATTTCATGTAAATAGCTTATAAGGTATTTCTCCCGCCTTCGTAGCATGTTTTTGTGGTGTAATAGGCAGCACTCTCGGCGCGTATTCGAGATGTTTGAGAACCGGCGAGGGCATTGCTCATTTTTCATGACTCCTGCTTCAAAGAAGTCCTAATGGCTCTACAAACTGAACATGTTACAGTCAAAATTGGTTATTTCGAACACAGAGGGGAATTTTAAGATATCTGAATTATCCAAAAATTACCTTAAAATTAATCATTTTTCTAGCTAAAAATAAGTAGTAGTAAAAATTTTCCTGTAATTTTTTTTTAAGATTTATGGTTTTTTTTTATATATATATATGAAAGGAAACAAAGAAACAAAAACTGCAGTTTTATCATTGAAAAGATTTGTGTTTTTTAATTTTTATATCTGTTTCTTTTCCGTGACTGAACAAAGATTCCTGTCTAGTTAAACAATGTAAAATATGATATTTAACATGGTCTGTATTTAAAAAAACCCACTTTACTTTATTCTAATTCACAACGTCTGGGTTAATTATAAGCTCTTAAATTATTAGTTTGTGAGGTTTCTTTATTGATTAACCAGTTATTTTACGTTTTGGAACAGTACTGTCACTTCTCCCTTCCGGTTTCCGGTCAGAACGCAAATTAGTTTTTATTTATTTAAGATTAGGATTTTGAAATTGTAAGACAGAACATGTTCTGCCTCTCGTGGACCTAGACAGGTTAGCATCTTGCATAAGAGTTCCTGTCTCCGCCCTTGCATTATAATTGTCTAGAGCGTAATTGCACGCCGGATACGTTTTGAGCCAATTTAGAGTTAAACTGATTGTGTAGCCTTCAGTTGCTAGTTTAATTCAATTTAAATTTTACTTTGACTTGCTGTTACTTTTAGTTTCTCGCTACAAGTGGCTGGCTGAGTTGTAAGTCACTTATAGCGAGTGTTTCTGTTCTTACTTGGTTTTAAATAAAGGATCTTTTACACCCTTCTCAAGTTTCGGTTGTTACATAGCGATAATTTGCTTAACATCTACCAAGAGTTTGGACACTTTGGATGCTTACGATGAACACTGAACTCTACAAGTTTAATTTTTCTTTTCGTCCTTCAAATGATTCCTCAGATTTTTATTCTTCATGTGTTATGCTCGGATTTCCTTTAGTTAATAGCTTAGATCTTTAGTCAACAAAGAGCAACTACTTTACCGACTATTAAATATAAGTTTGCTATACTACATTTATGTAATATGGTATCAGATACTATGTATTATGCCACCTATATTATATAAAAGTTGTGGGACACTAACTAATAAAGTTATTCTTTTGAATTTTCAAAATCACTGTTTTGATTGTTAGGAAAGTAGTCAGTGACACTAACTGCCGTACTGAAGGTGCCGGGTTCAAATCCCAGGCAAGGCATGGATGTAGATTCTTTGTCCCTTCATAGGAGACAACGGTGGCCCACCTCTATAATAAAGGTAATTAATTAGGTGCATCTGTAACAAAGTGACACGGCATCTAGCATTAGTAATGGCCAACGTCTGTAACAGTTAGTGCCCACCACTGGAAGTAAAAAAAAACATGTTTAAAACCTGTTCAACAGAAGAATTTTACGTTTACTTGGTGTAAACTGTTTCCAAGGTTTGCATTTCTTATGAACTGCACCAAACCTTAATTGAGACAAAACCATCGTGAAAATCGATTGTTATCATCACTGACAATCAAAGTTTCACATTAGATAGGGACTGTTTAGAACTGTGTGAACTCTTGAGAATTTTAAAATATACTGTTACAGAACAATAAAAGAGCCTGAAATCTAAGAAATTAAATAGCTACTAAATAAAATAAGGATACTTAAAACTAATAAAATATAGAACTTATAGAAATGCTTAACTTACTGTTTAACAGAAGACTTTCATGATTTTTTGTGACGTAAACTGTTTTCAAAAGCTGCATATGTCACAAGATAAATCAAGAAAAAAAAATAGTTTATAATATTGAATTTATGTCATTCCCTTTTCAAAACTATTTTTCGAAGATAGAAATGTTTAAGATCCTGAGTAAAACTTCGGTCTATTGATTACACGAAGGAAATCACATTCGTAATTTTGTGATTCTGACATACACTACCTACCAATAAGTGACTGGACACCTGTGATAGAAAAGAAAAGCAAAATTTGCTTATATTCTATAGTTGTTAGAGCCTACACAATTGGCAATTACAGCTTGAACTCTCCGGGTCACGCTTTCTACAAGTCCGTGTATGACGGCTATTGCTATTTTTTCCACTCAATTTGAAGAACACATGTAAGTTCCCTCACCGATATTGTACGGTTGCTGCACCTCTTATTTCAGAATCCAGCTCTTCCTAGACGTTCTCGATAGAATTCAGGTTTGGGGTGTGGGCAAGCCAGTCCATTCGGTTACCAAATGACCAAATTAATCCCATTGTAACCAAATCAATCCATGGTAGACCTCGCAACATGACACTTGGTGTTGTCGTCATGAAATTAACATGGGTCCAACCCGTAAAACTGCCACAATGTAGAAAGCACACTGTCATCCAAAACAGTGCGGTTGAGCTTACCATGAATTTGGACCAAATCTCCTAGTCCATACTAGGAGAAACACCCCAAACCATAATTCCCCCTACGCCCAACTTTCCTGTGGACACAATGAATTCTGGTAGGAGGCCTACCCTCTGCAGACGTCAAACCTATACCCTGCTGTCCGAACGGCATGCGGTGAATCTTCATTCACTGCCTTGAGGAAACTTGTTTCCATTGATCTACGGTCTAGTGTCGACGTGCTTTTCTACCACATTAACCGGACAGCGCGGTTGGACTTTGTGACTAAAGGCTGATGGGCGGCAGCGCGATTATGAAAACGAAGCAGTTCGGTTTTCTTACGGATGGTATTCATCGAAAAAACACTCCGGGATGCCTGTTGAACTCCTTGAGTATGTGGGTGAGCGGATGGGTACGGTTCTTCCGAATTTATCTGGATAGCACCCATCGGTCTCTATCTCCCAGTTTTTTGGGTCTGCCGACTCTCTGCACATTCCGAGAATTACCACTGACTTTCCACTTCTGAATCGTATAAGCATCGTTTTTGAGTTATCCGATGAATTACACACATGTATATATACATACTGACGTACATACAGACGTCGCAAAAAAACCCTTGTAAATCAATTTTAAATCCATTTTATAATCCATTTTGGAAAACAGGTCCTTTATTCGTTCCGTACGTACAAACGTCACACACACACACACACAAAAAAAAAAACCTTCCGAATGGATGCAGGTCAAAATGATATATCTGTTGAAATGTTATACCCGGAATTTTTTGCGATTACAAAACTTCTTTTACTTCCTAAAAGTAAGTAAATTCGGGGCTGGAGAAAAGGACAACGCATTATTGAAAATGAGTAAAGATTCCAAGAAATATTCTGTAATATATTCCTTGGTTTTTTCCGAGGAAATAAGGGAGTTTAAATTCACCAATTTCGAATTAGTTAACCTTAGTATAGTATGGTTAGTAACTTTAACAGTAGTAAGTTCGTTACTAAGCCAGCATTATAAATGCACATATGCAAAAACGAAAAATTAAATAAAGCATTAATTTGATGTACGGTTGTAATCTTTTCAACAATAAAGAAATTTTTTGGAAGAAGTTGTATAACAGTGAATTTGTAAGAAATAAAATATGAAAAGAATCTAAAAAAACTTACCATTATTATTGGTGCGTCGACAGTTCCATTCTTGATTTTTTGAATTTAAGTCCCCAGCTAAAATTACTGGTTTATTAGCAGGTAATAGGTCTAAAAGTATCTTAGGATCTAAGATGTTGGATGGTGGAAGATACATGCAAGAGAAGTAAATAATTCCGTAAACGGGAAGGTAGACAGAAGCAGTGACAATTTCGTGTCCATTCCTACGTATCGTAGAGATTTGGCAGGATTGAAGAGTGGCTTTTACATAAATTGCAGCACCTCCGCCGCGGTGTGTCAACCTGTCACAACGATAACATCTATAGCCAGAGATGTTAATATTTGTGCCTGGCGTAGCAAAAGTTTCCGTTACACAC
>KK116308.1:345658-406661 GCA_000611955.2 Stegodyphus mimosarum
GCCGTGTGAGTTTCCGCAATTTACACAAACAGGAGTGAAGTCCTTATCATTTTTGACTGGGCAGTCATTAAAAAAATGTGATTCGCCACACTTGACACATTTAGGGGAATAATTACACCCTAATCTTCATATTTATTTAAATATTAATTTATATCCAAGATTTCTGAGAAAAAGGAGAATATCCTTGATTTATAGCCATTTTAGTTAATTCGGGATTAATGATCTCGGTTCAGCTTTGGAAATAGTTGCTCTTTCAAATAGAAGTGATTTATTAGTTTGCAGTGAAACATTAAATTCAGCTAGTTTGCCGCAGACAAACTGCTCGATATTTCACATGATTCTTTTAAAAATTAATGAGTTTCAGTCTCATTTATCTCAATATTTGTTCGTAAAAAATATACGTGAACAGCTTTTTTAGACTGATGATATCGCAGAAATCAAATGATAACAAATGGTGAAAAATATTGTAAGGCCAGAAAATAAATATGAATGACTTTCAAAACCTTCAATTTTGAGAGAACTTCTTGTACATGAAAGGATATAAAAGATCTGAAAGCAATCAAAGTAAATTATCGGTTTAATTTGTCCTACGTGGTGAGTAATATAACAGGCGCGGTTTGAAGCAAGGCCGGTACATACATTGACTATCGCAGAACCTTGCTAACTGTTAAGCTTCTACCCCAAACTTGAGGCAGAACATCTGGGGGAGGACTGTCTCCCACGTCTCTTTCCTTACAACTAACCTCTCTAAAGGACCTTCAGCTAGACGTGTATTTTAAGTACTCCCTTCCCACGCAGATATAATATGCTTACAAATATCCATGCCTTCTCCCGGATTCGAACACGGGCCTATGAGTACGGCAATCAGCGTCATTAATCATTATGCCATCTGTGCATCTGAGTGATATAACCCATGTAGCTCATGTACCATGTATTATAACCCTTACGCTTATACTGAACTTATATTTTTATTATAAACCTACGTATGATTATAGCTTCTAATAGTGGTCTTAAACTCAAAACTCCAGTTACATGCGCAATCTGAAAGCAGCTGACGATCTGGAATTTTGTTTAACAAAATGATAGTGAATTTTGATAAACATACATATATACACATCCGTACATACAACGGATATATATACATATGAATGTGTATGTGTGTATATATACATATCAGGTTGGCAAGTGAGTAAGTTCGGTTCATTAATGTGAAAAAAAATTCAATTTCCTTCTATGCAAAAAATGAACCTTAATGAGTCAAATATCTCCTGTTCTGTTCGATGGCTTTTCGCCATCTTTAAGATAACTTCATGACTCCATGCTCATACAACTTCTGGTTTTTACCCGCAAATAACTCAATTAAGTGCGATTTGAAGTCATCGCTATTACTGAAATTTTTAATATTTAATGCTGTGCGAAATTAAGCTAATTTATTAATTAATTCATGTATATTCCAAATTATGCTACACAGTGTGTATTCTATTTAATCTCTGTGTTAATTTGTTTTACTTTTAATTTGGGTTTTGTACTTAAGATTGTATGTTCGTTACTTTTGTTTTCTGAACGCGCTTGGCAGTAGACAATGGAAATGGGTGTGATTTTCATGTTATAATCTGGATTTAAAAATACTTAATTTGAGTTTCTGTTGAATTAAGCATTCGAAAATAAGGTAGCCAAATTTGAACCCAGGTTTGAGGGGCCGTTCATTATCGAGAAAATTAAATTTTCTACGGTTTACTTAAAGGTGGAAAATGGAGAGCAAACAATTGCTAACATGGACTAGCTGAAGCCGTACTATAGTCGTACGGATTTTCTAGTCTTAAAAGATTTATTGCAGGTTCCTGGAAGCGCGCAAAGTATACTGATTTCGCCATCGCCTAGCAGGGATTCCCCAGCAGCAAAAAGAAAACAACCGGAGAATACTGAAGAAAGGACCGCGAAACGAACGGAACAGCATCCACAAGGTTCAGGCCCAGCGAGAATGAAGAAAACAAAACAGAGAAAAGTTTCCCTTCAACAGAAGCCAATGCCGATGGGAAAGCGGAAAAGGCTCATGGAGAATAATTAATCTCCAATTTAATTAATATTTAGGGGCCAACTACTTAGAATTCTGATAGCTTCGGCTATATCTTTCAGAGAGCTTTAGTTAAACTTAGTTTAGTTTAATTTCATAATTATTTAAGTTCAAGCCCAAGTTTACGCTTTGTGTAAGTTCCGAGTTAGGAACTGATTGTAAATATTCTGAGAAGTTAACCCTTCTTAAGTCTTATGTGTTTATTCAGACACTTAAGGGATTATTCGCTCGTTAGTGTTTGTGGGGTTCTGAGGTTGAACATTGGAACTAAATATGTAAAACCCCGCAAATTCTTTAAAATTATCCATGATTTGGGATAAATCTGTAAACCCGCTGTCGTTCGCTTTCTTTTTTAAATGTTATTCATATCACCATTAAAAACATTTGAGGAAATTTAATTTTTGGAGACAGAGTTCGGTCATTTTAGTACAGAATTTTCATTCTTTTTTGTCGCCTTTATTAGAAAGCATTTTTTTTCATTTTAATGTAATTTATGTTTAAATAGTAACGCTTTTTTATTTTTTATAGGTAAATTTCTGATTAATTGGTATTAGTTTTCATTTTAGATGACACTAAATTTATTCTGCAATCTTACAAAATGAATTTTATGACTCCGCTTTCGTTTCTCTGGCACATTTGCTTAATATTAGTAATTATTTTGCAGTAAACATTAAGGAAATATGAAGGAATTATGTATTACTTTTATGTTGCTTTCTGTGTTACTGCTGTATTATTCTTTACATAATATTAGAAGAGCATATTTGCATTTATTTTCTTTACATTTTAGAAACTGCTGTAGATGGACAGTCCTCTGATCTATCATTTCACATTTCACTGATAGAGGTAAGTTGCAATTTTCTAGCTATATAACTGAAAACTAGAAAAGAATGAAATTTTTCAAGCATTATTTTTTAACTTCTTATGCGTTAAGGAATTATTAAGCGCATATCAAACTTCAAGTAGAATATAAAATGCCTGGGTATAATGAAGTGTTGTACTTTTAGTCGGAATTACTCATTCATTTGTCTTATTTTCCAGTGTAAGTTTAATAAAAACTAGAAGTTTAACTGAATTTTTTAATACGGTACAAACTCTTTTAACATGTAGTTAGGATATTTAATAGACTTTTAAACACACTAAAAAAGCAAGATGCAGTTTTAAATATTTTTGTATACTTGTATTGTTCCTCACTCTTTTTTGCTAAAGTAACTGTCGAGGAAAGTAGTAAACAGTTAAGCGACTTATCGCTGAGTTCAATTAACTAAACATGTAGATTCAAGAGGGGTTAACTACCCTTTATTTCATTCAAAATAAAATGAACAATTGGCCCCTTTTTCGGTCTTGCAACAAAGCTTTCATTTGGGCTTAAACTCATAATAAGAAATAAGAACTAAATTAGAACTAACTAAAAGACTTAGCCGAAGCTAACACAAGTATCTAACGCAGCAGGCCTTTAATTTAAACTAGCCGGCGAATAATAAAAGACACTTAATACACTGCTCGACATTGAAAATGCAATACCAAAAAGGAGTGGTCAGAAAATGATGAAATTTGGAAAAAAGACAGAGACAGCAAGCAGCAAAGAGTGATCTATATTTCAAAATGATAATCAGAATACAGAGCGAGAAAGGCGTCGGCTCAGTAGGATGTAGGACCACCGCGGACAGCGATGCACGAAGAAACACGTCTAGGCATAGAGTCAATAAGAGTGATGATGGTGCCCTGAGGGAAGGCTCTCCATTCCCTTTCAACCATTTGCCACAGTTCATGTTCTGAACGAGGCAGGGGCAGAGTCTGCAAACGGCGTCCAATCTCATCCCACACATGTTCGATTGGTGACAGGTCAGGAGAGTACGGTGGCCAGGGAAGCCTCTGTATACCTTCCAGAGCATGTTGGCAGATGCGAACACTGTGTGGCCGAGCGTTATCCAGCTGAAAAATTGCATTAGGCAGCCCCTGAAGGTAGGGAATTGCCACCGGCCACAGTACATTATCCAAGTATCGTTGGGCCGTCACAGTGTCCTGAATACGAACTAGAGGTGACCTGAAATCGTAGGCAATAGCGCCCAAAGCATAATCCGTGTTGTCGGGCGGTAGACCGTTCCAAAGTTACTACTGGATTAGATTTGTCTCCACGTCGACGCCACACACGTATGCAGCGACTGTCACTGGATAAACCGAAGCGTGACTCATCTGACAACACGACGTTTCGCCGTTCTGTCATCCACATCGCTCCAGTCCGGCACCATTCTAAACGTTGGCGTCTATGCTGTGGGGTCAATGGCAGTCTTCTTAACGGATGCCGTGAGTGCAGGCCACGTTCAACCACGTCGACCGTTCTCGTCGACACGGGAGCATCCAGGGTATCTTGCACATCGCGGTACAATTTGCAGAATCGCGGTACAAGTAACTTGCGGGACCGCCACAGCTTGTTGGCGGATGCGTCGATCCACGCATGCTGGCGTCACTCTGGCTGCGCCTACATCCCTCCTTCTTCCCACATTCCCTTGTTCCAACCATGTTCGCCATAGCCGATGCACCGTTCTCGCATCCATGTGGGTATCAGCTGCGATTTGACGTAAGGACCAAACCACCCTTCTCAGTCCGATCATCATACCCCTCGTAAAATCGTCTATCTGCTGGAATTGCCTTCGTTGATGGCGGCCTGGCATTCTCTCCTATTACACGTATCCTCCGGGACAAAAACCAAGTTTCTTCGATAATTCGTCTGGCAGAAATAACGATACGAATATTGCCCATTCTGCACGTTCTTTCCCTTATATCTTACTTCACGTGCGTCGGAGAGCTGCGCATTTCACATCAATCGCATAACTCAGTGACGTGCATCTATTCTAAAATTTGCATAAATTTCTGACCGCTCCTTCTTGATGTTGCATTTTCAATGTCGAGCAGTGTATACGGCTGAGAGTAACAGCTTGAAGAGGGATTTAGCCGGAAAACAGACACGCGCTACTCAGGTTTCCTAGCTCTCTCTCACGAAGTAAGTTGCACCTTCCTTAAATACTCCTTCTAACGTATTTGCAATCAACGCGATTCTAAAACCCCATTCTGGCAGGGGTTTGTAAGTGGAAGCAAGAATCGATAGGAAAGCGCATTGAAATGAAAATAAGTGTTATAAAATTAAAATATACCTCGAAAACCTAGTACGTATTTTAATATTAATAATAATAATTCATAGCAATAAGGTGAATGGTTATTCCTGATCGAAACGCAAGCTTTACTACGATTTTCTTTGGCGGTATTAGACTGTCTAAATGTTCCTGAGCTAAACGTTTATCCGCGATGAACTGAACCTCGAAACTTCTAGAAAATGAAGGCTGAAATCGACGTCCTAGTGTATACAACGTGTTCCATCGGATTTCATTATGTAGTAAAAATAAATGAAATTTCTTGGCCTTGGATTCCATTTCAATAATTGTTTTATAATTTGCTGTGATGCTTAGGGTGAAATCTACTTACTAATCCTTTCGCGACAGTGAAACCAGCCATCATTTCATTTTTCGCTGCTAATGAATTTGACTATTTGGCACTTTAATAGCTTCCTTTTTTTAGATTCTAATCCATTATATCAGTTTGAAGCATTCTAGAAGATGCTGGAAATAAAGGCTGCTAATTATGAAGATGTTAATCAAGAAATTTTAGGCAAATGTAAACCATAAGGAACTTAAATTGGGATATGAACTGATAAGAACGCTGCAGATTTATGTGTAAATTTGTCAAAAAGTTTTATTCATTTAATCTTAATTTATTTCTCTTGCATTGTGGGATAATTTATGGGAGCATTCGAAAAACAATATCTCAAAGCACTGTTCTGTTGTTTATTAGCGGGAAATTTTTATATTCTTGCTGATCTTTTTACTAAACTAAAGGACAGGATGTTTTTAATTTAAACTAAAGGCATTTTATTCGTGGTTAATTTAACGCTAACTTACTTGAATTTGAAGTACTTTGAACGTAATTTCAAAGCAAATGAAATAGAATGCTCGCAGCAAAAGGAATGATTTTCCGGTTACTGTTCTATTCGGCTTTTCTTTCTTCCTTTTGCATTTCTAATCAGCCTTACGTGCAGTTTGTCATTTAGTCTTTAAAAATTGTTTCGGTACTTCGAAACAGAAAAGATGTTCTAAAGATTCTCAGAAAGTTCTGAATGCATCTGCACGAAATCATGCCCTAGTCCTTTCAGAAGTTTTAAATATTAACTAAAATTTAGTTTGCTAAAGCAGGTCACATAGACACATACCGAACTTACGCTAAACTAGTCGGTTGATGAATTTCTATTAAGAAATTGGATAATTTAATTCTGAATCTATTCTTTAGTCTGGACAATACAACTGTGCAGTTTAAATTTGGTGCTTAGCGTAAACTCCAGAAATGAGGGGGTCTGAATAGTACAGTTTTTGTTTTGTCACAGCAAAGTATATAATGATATTTCGAAAGAATGCACGCATTAAGACAGAAACTATTTTTCAAAATAAATGGATAAAATAATAGATTTGTATCAAATCTTGTGTTACCATCCTCACTAGCAAATTTTAAATGACAGCCACTTCGGTTTCTTCTAAAAACGAAAATGCACACGTTATTTATATGCAATGGAAAAATATAAATTTTTCCATTTAAATCATCAAACATAATGCGACTCATTTGATGGAGAGATTTTAAATGATGAAGCGATCATAATCATAATCAAGAGCACCTTTTCAAACATGTCATTAAATCTCTCATATTCAGATATAGCCACTTTCTGTTTTCTTTCCGAGAGATAAATTTTGTTCTCTTTTAGAATATTTAAAGACAAGAAATATCTCAAAATGAGCCACGTTTAATTTATTTATCATTTAGTAGGAAACGATTCTCTAAACGAATAAAATACTATAATTAGGACCAGGTGTTTCAGAAAGGTATGGTCTCATACTTACAAAATATGATATTTCTCATTCTGTTTCTCTCGATGAGGAACGTTAAAAGAATGTTGAGCGAAGTATTCATGTTTCAGATAGAAAATAAAACCGAACTTACTTCTGGGTGCTTTAGAACAACAGTATTGTTAACATCTAAGTAGTTTTATTTTTATTAACTTATATATTTTATTAGTTATTAGTTTTTAGAAGAACATGTGATTAAAAAAAGTATTCAAAATAGACGGACCGCGGGAAACATGACTATGTGCATTATTTCAAATATTGATCTTGAAGCATTATTTCTAAATAATAATTTTTTTTTAAATAAGAAGTAGAATTTCATGAAACCACTCTGAACACAGTGTGTGCAGTGGTCCCAAAAAATAAAAATATAACTTTACATGATTTTCATAAATAAAAAATTGCAAAATGTAAATTATATTTGTCTTAGTTAAAAGCAAACTTACTGTGGAGATTCATGTAGGTATTTGGAAATAAATTTGTATTTACATTATTAATATTTTTCGGCTGTCCTGATACGCATGGAAGTTAGCGGTGAGAGCGATATATCACGGGACTCGGGATCGAATATCCGAGATGACCATCATACTTGTAAAAACCTAATGTTTATACGGTATGGGGGATTATAAGTACCATCTATTCAACAATCTCATGGAGAAGTTGGTGGTAGTGGAACAGAAGACCCCTTACGTCTCTGTTCTGCAGGGTACTTCATGAAAAGAGGGATAGAGTTAGACAAAAGTTGGACTGCGGCTAAAAGCCCTGGCCAGTGAAGTGTCAAACTCCCTGACCAATGACGGGCTCTATCTTCCTCTTGGGCATGATTTATTCGTGGGTCTAATTTGAGAAGGTATATTAGTATCACGAGGATATGTCAACATGAGGAGGTAACAACACTCACATGCATATCATTGACCCATATTAAATATTTCCGATTCTAAATTTAGGGAACAGTTTTGAAACCCATTATTTCTTTGTTTTTACTTCCATGCGCGAAATAAAAAAAGTATCGTAATAGCGAAATATTTCGGGTATCATATTTTAACGAAAAAATTCCATTTTGACCGCTCTCGAATCCATTTGAACGATGTTCTTGCGGGATATTTGTAGGTGCAGACAGAATGAAGTACTCCTTTTTTCCAAAACGGACGGTGAAATGTATTTAAAATGGATTGAAGAGAGATTTTTTTGGTGACGTCTTGAGTGATAGGTTAATTAAGTGAGACTAATTCTATAAAATAAGTTTATATGAAGTACAGAAAAAATGTGTACAGTTTAGTAGGCCGTATAAAACGTGTCGTGTCCACATCAGATTTTTTTTAAATACATATGTATGACAGATTGTTTTACTATTCTATCGTTGGTAAATGATATTTCGTATAAGGCTTAAGCAATTTCAATTGCGATCTAAGCACTTTTATATTTCACATATTTCCCAAACAGTGCAAAAAACGTGTATCTTTCAATAATGCTCTTACGTAATTTGCGCTGTTTAAAACCCTCTAACCGGCAAGGCCGTACGTATATGGCCTAGAATATTTTTTGTGGTATCTGTAAGAACGTATATATACGTGCATATTAAAATATGTCAAAGAAATTAAGGCAATATATCAAAAGAACATAAATCTAGGTATAAAATGCCTGGAGAATTTTTACATTAAATCAAGAAAATAAATTTTTCTGGTAGTAGTTTTGGGAAATTTGTTCTTTCTTAGCGAAAATCCTGGCCGGTCAGAGGGTTAAGAGACCACATCAGTGTTTATTCCATTACTTTATGTAAAATGTCGATGATAAAATCTGGCAATGCGTATTAAAATAACAAGATTTAAATTATGCGAACTTATGAAGACTAAGATAAAAATTATATGACAGAAATGAATATTGAAATTTTGTTACCGCAAAAGGTTTAATGATATTTGTCAAAATATCACCGATTTTCAAGGAAAAGCCTTTTAGAGATGCATGATTCACATATACATTAGACGTGAAGAATGCGAAAAAATCTATTTAGTAATTCCAAGTCATGGAAAGAAAGCCAGAAATGAAATTAATAAAATATAGCTAGCTCTTCATGAATCGCTTCATAAGCTTATGGCGTTCAGAGAAAAGGCAGTTGATTAAGATAGACTGCGTGGGAAGGGGACAAGTGACGAATATACACATTGCAAATGGTGGCATGAGAAGCAATATCATAAGTGGATGTTGTGGAAAATATGTGATAAGTTTCCTTTGAACATTTCCTTCCTTTCTCCAAATTAGCCATTTGAGAAAGCTTTGTAGTTTTAAAACGGGTAAACGGGTTCTAAAAAGCTTTGTAGTTCTAAAACTTCACCTTTCCCTTACATTAAGTATATATGTAACAGACGTAAATGCGTAACATTTATGATAATATTTCTTATAAGCATACAGGTACTGTCATTTAGAAGTATTTATTACTAATATTTAAATTTCACCAGAATTATTTAAGCATGTTTAGTATTGGTAATTTCCTTTCGGTTTTGATTCAAGGTATCTGTTTTCCATTCTGTAATGGAAATTTTGGACAATATTTGCATATGCCTCGTGATGACGTTCTTCTGAACAAATAAATTGCCCCACTTTTTGTACCAATATGTTATATATCTTAATGTTTTACGATATACGTTATTATTATGGGACTGTTGAATGCAAGATTTGGAAACGAAACCTCTGCAGTCTATAGGCCTCTCATACGAGGAAAAAAAAGTTATGTCTCAAAATTTTGCAGTGATGTAAGTTATCAAGTTATTTAATAAATTTGGTCTCATTATGAGTTCATATGTTTTGTCTACTTTGTCTACTATGTGATGTATCCGATGAAGGCCTTTAGCAAAGTGCATTTTTCAGTCTCAGTGACAAGATATGAGTAATTTATATTCACGTATACTTTATTTATAATTATTCTGTTTCAGACTTTTTTAAAAACATGCAGTACTTAATTTTTTCCCAGGTTTCATCTCGATAGAAATGTGATTGGTTTCTTTGACGAGGTTTCTGAGAAGTTATACTCCCTAGGTTATGAGAATTATTAAGTTTCAGATCACTGGAAAATTTAGTTTGTTTCGAAATAGACGCAAGTTTTTCGTACATCTTTAACTTTTCTTTGAATTCCCTTATCATTTTACAACGATAAAATAAAACTTTGTTACGAGCATCTCCTTGTGTTTCTAAAATACCATTTTTCCCATAATCAAAAATAGAAGAGATTTTACGTCTGAGACCAATTTCTCTCATAGTAACAAAATAATCAAATTTTGAATCATTTAGTTTGAAACGTCTTTGAAGCATCATTTTATGTAAAACTGCGCTATTTAGAGGAAAATCTTCCTATAAATATTCATTTAACGCATTAAATATTTTTTCATCCTGTGGGGGATTTACAAAAGTTTTATAAACATTTTTTTGATAAATATAGTCTTGTGAACGTCATTATTAATTCTGTTTAGATCAAATAATTCTTCTAGAGCATTTTTAAAAAAGATTCTATTAAATTGTAATGAGAACTTTAAAAGCACTGTACACACAAACCGCGAAAAGGAATATTAGATCCACTGTTTTCGTTCACCAACAATGACATTCCGTTAATATTATTTATTTGATGTTTATGTAAACAAGTGACTGAACTGTCTGATTGGAAGTTTTGGCTAGTTGCCAAATTCGAACAGTTTAACTTGGCAGTTTAAGATATTACTGCTTTCAAACTGCATTTTTATTTTCGGGAACTACATCCTTTGTCAGAAAGGTCCCAGGAGAGGGGTCGTAAAAGATAGAAATTTGTGTTTACCAAGTAATGATCTAGCTGCTATCAAAGTAGTACCTTTAGCTATCTATACAGAACTGCCAAAGTTTCTGGAGGTCTTAAAAGCAAGCAGAGAAATCTTCAACTGCGATGCTTAAAAGCTCATTTGTTACAGCCCTTTGGACGTCAGCAATAATCTCGATGAAGCTTTCCTTTCAATCACATTTTCACTCACTGAAAAAAGAAAATAACAATAATCAATGACACAAATGTGGGATCACGTCTGGTTCTATCCAATAGTTCGCAGAAATTCTTAGTCTTTCCTCTTTCTGTTCATCTATTAGTGAGTAAGAGACGATTCTTGCATTAAATTTCAGTTTCCCTAAATCTTAACGTAAAATCATACGACACACATCACGATTCAAATTCAGTTCTGATATCATACGCACAGTTACACGATGGTCTTCTTGCAATAACTGGCTACACGCTCCACGTTTGCATCGGTATGTGCTACAGACGGGCGACCAGCTCTGGGATCGTCTTGCACTGACGTCTTGCCTTCACGAAACCTTTTGTGCCACTCCAAAACACATCTTGAAAGTGACTTCATGTTCCACGTTTCACAAGAGTTTTCCCGAGCTAAACATAGAACTTAATTTTCCCTCTTTGCTCACAGTCAGCTTAACGAATGCGACAACAATCCGAGCAGTGTGTTGCTAAACACAGCCCAGGTCCCTAGTAAGTTTGCGGGGTAACATGGCCAAGGTCATATCAAGTAAGAATACATACCAGGTAACAAGTTCCTTTTTTTAATACTGCAAACTCAAATAAAAGCAAAAATGTCCTGGAACTTTTCTGACAAAGGATGTATTTGTTCTTCTGAGTTTTCTAATTCACTATCGGAAACAGGATCCGAAGCAGTAACTTCTAACAACAGATCAAAATTAATTAAAACATTCACAATCGAAATTCGTTAATGATTGTGTTATAATATTCATCAGCGGATGAGAACTTCCGAAATTTGAAACTGTTTTGAAAGCAAGAACTAATAGTTCTGCTTCTTCTTCATAACATAATGTTTTAATGTAGAAGATCGCCAAGTTAGTATTTTTTTATTATTCTTGATTTGGAAGAGTTTGTTTCATATTCGCAAAAATTACAAAACTTTGTAGTCGATACATCATCAAATGTCAAAGAATGGATATCAAGACTTCAAAAAAAATCTAGCAATTTCCGAAAGTATGCTAAAAATCAGAAACTATGTTATAAGTTTAAAATAAAAGATTTCTTCCTGCTCTATCCATCCTGTTCTCTGAAACAATAATATTCTGCGATTTTCAGTTTGTTCGTTTATATGTGCGAAGAATCTTTTAACATTAAATTTTTAAAAAACTGAATTTAGAAAAATTTCGCTTGACTATATTGTATTGTGATCCATAAATACTGTATATACAAAATTCGAATTCAACAGCTTATCAGTACGCAGTTTAAAAGCAGATGACAAATTTTTTATCATAGCGACAAACACCATGAATGAATTAGATAAAATGTTATAGAAATGCTATGCTTTTTTACTTAATTAAATTATCACCACAAATGATCCGACTCCCATTTGACTTCCGTTTCCCGTTAATTCCTCTGAAACAGTGATCTTCCTTCGGGGTTGCAGCCGAACGATGTAGTAGTTAGCGTCGCTGACTGCCGTGTCGAAGGATCCGGGTTTGAATTCCGAAGAAGGCGTGGATGTTTATAAATGTACAGTGTCCGTGCGGCATGCAGGCACTCTAAATATGCAGCGAGTCTTGAACAGTCCCCCTAGGGGTGCTCTCCATCGAAATTGAGGGCGGAAGTAGGGGCGATGAACTAAGAAGAGACTGAAAAAAAAAACACACAGAAAAGTGTCTACCAGCACTTAATGTATCATCGAGAATTCTAAACGTATACTATTATGCTGCTGCACGAATTTTTATAATTTTGCTGTTGAACTGTATATGCCCTAAGTGCAAAGAAGCTTATGCTTAAAAAGCTAAAAGGGAAAACATGTGTTAATTAGGAGTGAGTGTAACAGCAGATTGGTAGACCGCGAGCTCAGCAAGAGTGTAAGAAACCTTAACAAACTCCTTTGGGAGAACATTATAATCTGAAGTATTTCAGCTTTTTCTTTAAATAATATATTTTTCTAATGGTGTGTTTGAGTTCTCCGAAAAAAAAAGTTATAGCTCCTAGGGTTCCGTGAGTCGGCCAAGATTAAAGACCACTGTTCTACAAGTGCAAATGGTATATTGTGACGAATTTTTGTATATAAATAGATCGTTTTAGAGCAGTTCTATCTGAACTTGTTAATGTTTTCTGTGTAAAATAACATTAAAAGTCTACAGAGACAAGCTATGCCGGAAAAGCAAGAATACAGAGACAGGTCTATTTAACATGGAGTAAATAGGTATTTCGGTAATTTGGTGAGATATCGCCATGCTCGCAACTGTATTGGGGACTAATTTTTGTCGTCAAATTTAGGAAGAAATCGCCAAAAGTCGCCGAACTTGATGCCCATTTGGCAACATTTTGATCCAATTCCTGTATCAGGATAATAGGTATTGTAATTGAATAAATGTAA
This sequence comes from Stegodyphus mimosarum, assembly GCA_000611955.2. Taxonomy (NCBI): domain Eukaryota; kingdom Metazoa; phylum Arthropoda; class Arachnida; order Araneae; family Eresidae; genus Stegodyphus; species Stegodyphus mimosarum. The sequence continues at coordinate 359,047 of KK116308.1, forward strand.
TTGAACACTATATTAGCTGTAACAGCAATTCGACCCTCATATTGCCTTCCACTTATTTGAAGAAGTAGAAAGTACTAGAAATATCGCTCAGCCGGGTGAAAACTATATAGGCAGGAGAAAGCATCTGCCCTCAGTTATTGTTGTTGGGAATTGTTGGTTCAGCGCGAGTTCAGAATATTGAGATATCTCGGGGTTAGCTACCTCTTTAAGTGCGCTTTGCATTGCGTTGGGTTTAACGTTCTTAGTACTTGGAAGTGTAATTACTGATTATACTTTGTGACACTGTGAACATCTGTACATGTATTTTTGGTGGAAAATTACAGAACGCTGAAATGCTTTTTTTGATAAAATTAATATTATTAATCTATCATCCGGATCCGTGTGCATTCGATCTATTACAAACCCCTACAAACGCAACGATATAAACTAAAATATTGTTCTTTTTGTTTTGAAGCGTGACCTTGTTTTGAAGACCGATTTAATTTATGTAACCAAATAAATTTAACGTAATGTTTAAAACTGCTTGAAAATATAAGTAAATTGTTGTCAGTGTTTCTATGTTAATTACAGTATTGCTTATTCCTCATTCCTACATTTAAACCTCAGTCGGGTTAATAGTAATTTTGGGTTAACTGAGGATATCCAGGTTCTTAAATAAAATTGAACAGAAGGGATTCTACTTTCGTAAGTTTCTTAATCTTTCGTTCAACGTAATTTACGTTCAATCGGTAGCTGCGTTAAAGGTACAGCATTAAATATTGTTAATTACTTTCACCCATACGGTTGCGCTTACTATTAAGTAATAAAAAACCTAATCTAGCGTTTTATAACTGTAGTTATTACTTCCTCTTTTAGCATAAATTTTATTCTTATCTGTAGGCAGTAAACATTCTTTGAAAATATAAAATTTGAATTATGATTTTAAATAATTACCTTGGCCTTTCCTCTATGACGTCATTACTCGTAGAAGTGTAGCAGCATCAAAGAAGAATGGAAGAATAGTGAATATGTTTTAAATAAAATTAAATCGAAAAACAGAAATGAGAATACAACTTACTTTCTCTAAGTCATATAATTTTCTAGAGTATTGGATGATGAAGCATCTTTACTATAAACATTACATACTTTCCTAGAAAGCTTTAACACAGCAAATAATTTAATCATTTAGAGTGCTTCAGTTTAACAAAAATTTTTTCTTTGTTCGTAATGCAACGTTAGATAAGTTACCACCAATATAATTGCTTCAATTTGGTGATATTTTATTGAGCAATTAACACCATTCCATTAGTCTTTTCATTAGTATATTTCCAATTTAAGTTAAACGGGATATTTTTTGTTGAATCTTAAACATATATATGTGTGTGTGTTTGTGTGTGTATGTGTGTGATGGTGTAGTGTAAAGGTTTACAGTATCCATTTGACCATTCCCCGATCAATTGACATTTTTTTTTGTTGACGTTTGTGTGCATAGACAGAATAAAGAGCTCTTTCTTCCAAAATGAATTGTACGATGGATTGAAAATGGAATATTTTGTGACATCTGTACGTACCTAAGTGTGTATCTCGCATAACTAAAAAAAAACGATTAAACGTAGAACCGTGAAATTTTGCGTATGGCGCTAGTATAACATCTAGTTGTGCACTTTTCTTTTTTATTGCAGTTGGTAACACCAAAAGCGAATATTTACTCACCCGCCTTACCTGACTACATTAGTAAAACTAATTCTTGACAAACAACGAAATCTATCTCTTAATGCAGCCATCCCTTCCTGTACTTATATCTGGGGAAGTTATTTACTCATTATGGAAAAATTAAATTATAAGAAGTTTGACTCCAGCACGAGAAAAACTGGCCTAGATATTTAATTTCAAAATTGCAGATTTCGCAATTTTTGATGTCATTTTCGACTTGTTTTGAAGCATCGGTTAATTAAGTTGGCCTAATTCGGAAAAATAAGTTTAAATGAAGTGCAGAAAAAATGTAGGCCATACTAGGAAGTGATGTGGTGTCCACATCTTTTTTTTCTAACAGCTTTGAGTTTTACTCTACCTTGGTGTAGTTAACTGTTTGATCACATATCTCGTCGTTTGTTTCAGTCCGTGTATGTCTTTTCTGTTTCTAACTTTCAACATATTTTTGAAAGCATTTTTTTATCTTTATTATCTGCTTCTAACCATGCTTATTAGTTTGTGACTGATAACGTTGAGAGGTTTAGGTACAGTACTTACTACTCTTAGGAAAAAGCAAGTGAAAAACTTTTCGTATAATAACGAAAGACAAAAACATAACAAAACATATTTTTGTATGTTCTCAAGTCCTCATACATATTTTGATTTGCGATGAGGCGGGGTAAAATCATGCATTCAGAAGACAAATGTAAGGCGTGCAACAAAGTTATTATGTTAATCTTATAAGCAACATTTACATAAAGAGGTTTTCCGTAAATACAGTATAAGAATAGCTATCTGTCTGTGTGCTATAAATAGAAAGGAAAAAGAAGAAACATTTTGATTTTGATAACAAAAGAACTTTTGATGAAAGAAATATATGTTTTCTTTTTTTATGCTACAGAAAATGACATGAATAAATTTGAATCTAAACGCATCAGTCTTCAAGATTGCAACGACGTAAACAGCAGAATATATTAACATTTTTACATGTTTTGCACACACCTATAATAGCAATATGTATTTTAAATGAAAGAATGGAATCTACACATATATCTCACTTTATTATTAAATTTGTTAGATTTAGTTTTGTCTGTATAATAATATAAAGCAAAAAATACAGCAATTTTATTATAAGATTTCAAGCGCAGTTTGCAAATATTATAAATTCTTGGATCATATCTTTGCTTCTGGCCTTCAACTGCTAAGAGTTCTAACCAGTAAAATAATCATTATACCAGAGGCCATTACAAATTTTAAAAACTAGAGGTGTATGCTATAACATACACCACACTCGAAGGCGAGAATCAATACTTGAGTAAACTCAGCAAATAAGTATTTGAGGAAATAAGCATTTGAAGGCATAATTAAGCAATCGATAAGGAGTCGAAGGTAAGAATCTTATGGCGATAGACAAGTAATCTTTGGCGATGCCTGAGCGCCTTCATCTATGGCAGCAGAAAAGCAACTTAAATAGAGGAGAAAAGCAAACTTCATCTATGGCAGCAGAAAAGCAACTTAAATAGAGAAGAAAAGCAAACTTCATCTATGGCAGCAGCAGTCGAAATGAATGAGTAGCTAAGGTAAGTGAGGCATTGATGTTGGAGACACGTGACTAGCGCGAGCTGTGTGATTGGTCAGAGCACTATTATGGACGAGGTAAACTTGAAGCACAAATTTGCATTTAAATGATGCTAAATTTGTACACACGTAATTAAGAATATAAAAAAGTCCTAAAGCTCTGCAAGAATAAACTAAGTCCTTTCTTTGTAAGTAATTGAAAATTAAAGTTTAAAAATAGTAATAATAAATATATACAGAACAAAGTCCATCAGCTTTGTCAGTAAAACAAAGTCCCTTCTTTGCAAGGTAACGTAACACTTAAACACAATTCTTGAAATACTAAAAATATATACAACTTTACAGTACCGCCATAACGCATTATGATGGATAGTTCGCGGTCTCTTAACTGCATGTTCTTCTGTAAGATCGTAGTTTGTTAGGTTTCTGATTGCTTCATAAGGTGCGTTTTTCATCTTCTCAAAGGAATTGTGGGTATTAATAAGGATCTGATCATGAATTCGGTTAATATCCAGGTCATTATGAATTTGGGAGTTGTGGATAAAACATGGAGCGTTCACAATAGTTCTTAGGATTTTATTTTGAAAGACATTAATTTTCTGTCTATCAGTTTTGTTCGCTGTAGCCCAGGCGGAAACTGCATAAAGATTATTGACCGGCTTAAGGTAATATAGAGTGTTCTTTTAGTTCGGAGGTTTAGCTTTGATTTCCTTCTCAATATTAAATAGAGGGCCATAAAGGCGGCATTAGCTTTATTTGTCACAAATTGAATATGTTCCTTGAAATTTAGAGATTTGTCAACATACACTCCTAAATACGTGTACGAATCAGCCACAGGGACCAGTGAGTTATTAATTCGGATGTTGTAGTTAACTGGGTAATATTTCTTACAGCGACGATATAAAACGACGCAGCATTTTGCAGAGTTTAAATTTATTTTTCAGTCCGGCAATATTTTTGGATGATATTAACTTGAAATTGCAATTTATCAAGTGCATTTTGGGGATTCCTTGAACTTTTCAAAATTACAGTATCATCCGCATACTTTAATGTATTTGAATGAAAAGGAATATGTTTATGAATATATTGAAAATTTTCGGATCTAAAACCAAGCCTTACGGGACTCCGCTGAAGATAGTTTTTTTTCATGAAAGATTATCTCCACATCTAACTTGAAATGTATGTCGCTTAAGGTAGGAGTGTATGAGTTTTATAAAGCTGTTAGACAGCAGAAAATTTGAGAGCTTGGTTAATAAACCGGCATGCCAAACTCGATCAAAGGCCTTTTCAAAATAGAGGTATCATGCAACTACTCCATTCTTTTCTTCTAAATTCCTGTGCAATAAATTCAATTAAATTTAATATTTGATGGGTTGTAAAGTGCCTCTTCCTGAACCCGAACTGATTTATGTCGATAAGATCCAGGCTCTCCATATGATTGGTTAGGCAAACACTGAGAACTCTTTCAAATATTCCCAATGCCGGTGAAAGGCTAACGGGTCTGTAGTTTTTTACTGATTTGGGAGCTTTGCCAGGCTTTAGAATATTGATTATGATAGAAAGCTTCCATTGGGAAAGGAAATAACAAAGTCGGATGCATGCGTTAAAAATATTAGTGATGAGTTGGTAATGCATGAAGAGCTTCATTTGAGATGAGGTCATATCCCTTAGCCCTTAGCCTTACGTTTTTCAAGGTGTTAAATTATGTTCTAGACTTCATTAGGAAAGGGAGGTGATATAAAATCGGTATTCTTCCTATTAGGGCTACTGAGTAGAGCGTGGTTAACTTCTGCTTCCTGTTCTAAATTATTTTCACTCTGTTTTTCGAAAACATTTCCAAGTTCCTCAGCATGAATACCAGCGATCTTCTTTTCTGAGTGGTGCATTTGCCCTTGAGACAAATTGGCTGAATTTGATCGGATAAAGGATTTTTTAAGGACTTAGCTATTATCCAGACCTTATTGGGTAGTATATCAATATTTTAGAGTATGTTATCCCAAATTTTAAACCGATGATTAGATATTTCTTCTTTAATTTTCCTATTTAAATAATTAACACGTCTTTTTCCGTTGGGATCACAGGAGATTTGCCACCTCTTTCTACACGGATTCCTCTCTTGTGTTAGTGTTTTGATATTGTCAGGGAGATTGTAGGGGGTTTTCTGATTGAAAGAGTAAGTGGATGTTTTGATGGTAGACTGCATTCTATAATTTAGCTTAGTAATTGCATTTTCAATATCACAGCAGTGCTGGAAAGTAGCGCCGCTCGTAACGGTATTAAGGTGGTTGGTACACATCTCCCAGTTGCTTTTAGTACTTGCTTTTGGTGAAAGGGGATAGAGCCCATAAAAATCAAAGATGATGGGAAGGTGGTCTGAGGATAAATCATTAACAGTTTCAAGATTAGGAATATTTGGTAGATTCTTCATTAGAACAATATCTAAAATATCTCCCAGTCCATTATGGGTATAATGAGTTGGTTGATTAGGAGCAATGAGCCTAACTTCGCTGTTAATGATATAGTTATTCAAAATATCTCCATTTCTATTTGTAGCTCTGCAATTCCAGGCAAGCTATTTTGCATTTAAGTACCCTGTAATTATGATAGGGTAATTTGAAGAAGTGAGACAATCTAGGTCACTAGTTTAAGATGCTTGAGGGAGGGTTGTAAACAGAGATAAATAAGTAGGGTTTTCTAAATCCGCTGTAGACTAATACTGCAACATTTTCTATTGAGCAGGAAGGGTTAAGTTTAAATGTCGTTGCTATGAGATAATTTTTGAATAATAATTGCGTTTCCGCCTCCTTCATTATGCTGTCTGTCTTCTCTAACAATTCGATATCGATGTATTCTGAACCTATCACACGGTCGTAGATGCGTCTCATTAATGAGCATAATGTCAATATTCTGCTGATTTAAGAAATTGGTGAGTTCATGATGTTGCTTCCGTATTCCCTTGGCATTAAAATAACAAACTTTTAAATAGCTGTTGGTAGCTTAGATAAGATTTAAAGTATTATGAATGTATCTAAAATTCATAACTGAGATTTGTAAAATAATCAATGGCTGTCATTCTGACCTCTAATTTATAAAAAATGATTTTTGTTGCTCTAAATTTGTTGAAAACTTCTTTAACTTGCATAATTTATACTTTAATCCAGTAAAAATTATGATTCTGTGTTTCTCGGCATTTATTTCTATTGGATAGGATTTTATCATTAAAAGTAAAAGTAGTACTTCTTCGAGGTGTTAGTAACTGAGTAGGATTGATAATCGTGGTTTCTAACTAATATCATAAATGATCAAAATTGTCTGCATCTTAACGTGTCCCTGTTTACACGAAGATAAAATATGCGTATATAATAAAAAAACACAAAGAAAATAAATGTCATACTTCTTTACATTTGGCACTTTTTCTTGTCGTTAATCTTAATAGTTAGCTTAAAACAGCTACAACTGAGATGAGGTGTTTTAATTCGGCTTTTATAAGCATTTTAATTATTTACTAGAATATTCGGGTAAAACCTTGATTTTTCTCGAGATTTGTGGATGGCAACTGTAATTACGAGATATTTATTTATTTAATATTAAATGCACGCGCTCTTATATTTTTACGTTTTCGACGTAGCTTTCTTTTCAAAAATCGTCTGCTTTGCATAGGAAAATAAAGCAATTTTAATTTCAATTCTAAATAAATAGCTAAATAAATACGAAATCCGGAACAATATGTTGGTAACTTGTGCATTTTTTGCTTTAAAAGTATTTTAATTGTGTTGTACGTATGTTTCAGTTAAGTTTTTTATGTCTTTAGTTAGTCTTCGTACAATAGTTGTAGAATTATCAATAATTTAAAAGTTGTTGGTACTAAGCCTAAATCTGCCGCCATTTTTTTACATTTGAAACTCTTGGTAGAACAGTGAATTTAGTCACTTTGTGCACCCATTTCTGTGTCTTTTTGCCAAGTAGGACCAAAAGTAAACTTTCGATTTTTTGCGCCGAAAAATATGTCTCTCTTCCGTATTACGTGTTTTTGGGATTACGTAGAAACTCTAATTTTAACTGTAAAACGTTTCTTAAACTGTTGATAATTGTGTTTAGTGTTTTTATTTTTCCATATTTTACAATTTCTATTGAAGATGTTTTAAGTTTTTATGTATTTTTGCCTTGCTGCGATGTAAGAACTGGACTAAATGAGAATTCTCTAATAAAATTCGAGGAAATAAGTGGAAATGAAATGCCACAAAAAATGTATGTAATTAAATAGGTCATGTAAGGAAGTCATGTGGTGACCATATTAGACTTTTTTATAAGGGTGAAGATGGTCCTTTCCATTGTTCACTTTGATTTTTTGTTTCTGGGTAGTATTATAGATACCAGTTCTCAGCTCCTGATGTAATACGCTTTAAGAAATTGCTGTCCTGTGTCGCAGTAATCAGCAAATTTTCACAGCAAGCTTTTCTATTTTTTTTCCTCTATTTTATTAATATCTGAGGCAGAAATCGAACAGCAACTCTTCTCATTTATATTTTCGATTAAAATTTACCTACACCTTTCTTTGCTTATCCCATGCGAGTCTAAAAGTTACTTAGTTCGTACATGTCTATAAGCTTTTACCAAAGAAAAAATGTTCTCCACATTTTCGTCATTATTTATTGTCGAAAGGGCTTTGTATCTTTGTCTTATCTTCAAAGCTTTCGCGCCCACATTTAGAGCACTTACACCACTCATGTCTTCTCGATAACGGTGCATCACCCTCATCAAGAACGGTGATTGTTATCGAGAACGATTGTTCCAATTATATATGATGTTTCGGTAGGAGATTTACCTAACTTGCAACAAAATTTAACGTCATAACATTATTTCAGCCTCAAGCAAATTCTTTTGTATAATGTTTTTTCAGTAAATGAAAATGACCTTCTGATAAGCAAATGACAAAATAACCAATTTAAACCTTTTTTAACGAGAGATAGATATTACTCTTTCTAACATTTGTTCTTTCATGCTTTTGTGTATGGTCTGGTCATTTAATTTGTCCGGATAGTTAATAGGCCAAAGCTCGTACTTCGAATTTTGTAAAAAATGATAATTTAATGTTTTTTAATTAAAATTTTAAAATTATTACGCTCAAAGAGATTTTGACTTGTTTATCAAAACTGAAGAGAGAGACGCCCAATCGGAATAGTGGTCAGTAACTCTGACTACCATATCGAAGGATTCGGGTTCGAATCTCGGAGAAAGCGTGCATGTTTGTAAGTATAAAGTGTCTGTGCGCCATGGGGGCAGTCTAAATATGCAGCGAGCCGAAAGTCCTCTCGAGAAGTTGGTGCTAGGGAAAAAACGGTGGAAGACCCTTGGACACGTCCCTCCAGGCCCTTGGAGTCCTCTCCTGGTGTGCTGTCTGTCGAAATTTGGGGCGGACCTGACGTAAAAGCGAGCTGTCACCTATGTGGTGCTTAAGGCTCTTACCTTGCCAAGAAACACGACAAAGTAAAAAGAATATAAACAGTAAAAAATGGAATGAGTCATAGATTTTGTTTCCTCTTTATCGGTTTTAATTCTGCGGCAACTTTGAAATCATCGCCAAACTTTTTAATTCTTAAATCTGCATGTATCTCCGAAATTTTTAAATAAAATGTTATAGCTGTTTGGAAATATGGCAAAAGATATATATTTTAAACGGTTTTAAAACTTTTCATAAATTAAAAATTCAAAATATTTCTGAAAAATTTATAAAAGATTGTTTAAATATAAAAGCTTTTTTAAGTAAATTTGAAAAATGTATATGAATGTTATTTGGATTATATTGTTGTGAAAAGAAAAAATTTGCGGGCTTTCTATTAATAATTTTTAATTGCATACTCAACCTCTCTTGGTGCCGTGACAAACTAAAAAAAAAACTACTAAAATACCATTGTTGTGAAAAGAAAATTTTGCGTGTTTTTCTTTTAAATTTTAAATTTATCTTGCATACTCAACCTCTCTTGGTGCCGTGACAAACAAAAAAAAAATTCTCATAAAAATATATAGAGTTCATAAAACCAAATCATAGAGACTGGTGTTTGAAAACAAATTAATTAATACTTTAAGCTATATTAAATTTTCATAAATCCTCACACAGTAAATTAAGTTTTATCATATCAACTCTCAACTCTTAAGTTCAATGAAATGAAAAATCCTCCCTGGTGTTTTGTTAAACTCAAAATATTAATATTCATGTAAAATGCATTTCTGACACAAAATCATTAACATGCTATCTCTCACTAAACTAATTAATCCGCTTTGCTTCCTGTAAACACATAAATTTCAATACAACCTTAGAGACAGCCACAAACACTTAAAAGTAAAACACAGAACAGTTCAAAACACCAGGGAGAAATAAATCTCACACACTAAGAAGTCAAAAACCAGTTCAGTTAAATTAATAAATCTGATCGTATAGTTTTAACTCTCATTAAATTTCTCCTACGCCCGCAATAAACTACCCAAATCAAAAGAAATAATTTAGTGACAGTATAATTTAAAATTTACATCTCTAACATGAACATTAAAATTTTACTATTCACTGTAAATTAATAAAATTAATAAGCACTGTAAAATAATACTTACGAAATCTACACAACAATATTTAAATTTCAGATAAAAACAGAATTGAAGTAAATTTTATTAGCAACGTATTTTTAAATGTATACTAAATTTAATTAACATTACAAGGCTAAAATTCCGAGAGCACGAGCACATTTTACAAAAAATTTGATCTTTTGGCATAATATGAAGCAAAGAACCGAGGTATGGAAAAAATAGTCGTGTCATATAAAAAAAATCCGATTCTGTGTCAAAATGCGCATGTCAGAACAGTGCTCTAGATCTAATACATATCTCGAACTACGCTTTCGAATTGCGAAACACCTAAGTTGAATTTAGTCTATAGGCTAACAAGAACAACAGATATACAACAGTTTTTTATTTATTTATTTATTTTAGAGGGGAGGGATTCTTTATTGGGAGTTGTATATTGACCAGAAAAATAGCTATCCCAGTGTTCAATCCAAATAATGTATGTGACATATTTAACTCTATTTGTGGAATACTTTAGGCCAGGAAATTAAAAGCAATAAAGATATTGATGTCCAGGCGGTCAGAGGTAGAAATAGACTAAGTATTCTGAAGTTCATATCCGATCAGATGCTACTACGCTTGATGAAACATTTAGAAATATGACAAAAGAAAATGTTATAGTATTCAAGAAACAATAATAGAAAAAATTCTAGCGGAAGAAAGAAAAGCAGAATTCAAGCAGCTTGATTCTACGAAGGTAGCCAAAAATCCAACAAGTGTGTCGACAAGTATATAAATTTAGCATTACCATTAATTTATGTAGAAAGACAACCAGAACCCAGATCGAAGTAATGCTCTGAAAGGATAATATTTCTAATTGAAAAAAAGCTGGTAGAAAGTAGTGCATTTAAAATTTAAAAAAATTTAGAAGCTTGAAGACTATATATATTAGCTAAAAGAATACATAAAGCAGCTAAAAACGTGTTTTTTCTTTCGAAACCTTACAAAAATAGTTTTTTCCAGAATTTTTAGGTTTAGTAAACCCTTATAGAACGCAGAATAGCTGAATTCGATTTGCGTTATTTTAATTGATAGATATTTAGTCTGTCCATTCCATAGAATTTCGCGGTACACTGCAGAGTGTCAGCCGCGTTGCAGAACATAGTCCTCTATAACGCGTTGTGTGCCAAGGAATTTATAAGGAAACTCCCATTAGGCTACGCTTATCATCAGGCTGCTTAGAAGTGGGCTGATATTGTAGTATAGCAAAACCAAGCGATCTTCTAAAACTGTTAGTTTAAAATTAGATTTTTTTAATGTTTATATACATTCCGTTCTCTGTAGTTCTCGATCCAGTGCGGAAAATAATTCTTTCTTTAACCGTAGAACGTGAAAATGTTATTTGAATCAGTTAAAGGTCACCTCACAAACTGCCGTGACGAAGACATTCCATCTAGCAGTATTGCAGATACTACTAAAAAACAATGGCACAAACAATCCAAAAAAACCTGGAAAAGTTTTACATTGCGAAGATATTATAAATTATGCTATGATGAAAATGCGGCACAATTTGATAAAGAAGTCGCCAGAAAATTTACTAAAGAAGTTAGCACATTTTGTGATACCTTCGAAGAACAATCGTTTTTATGTTCACCGTGTTTCAATAAAGTCCCTTAAAAAAAAATAATTTTTTTTTAATTTTCAGTCACCGGCGACTGTCGCGGCCTGAACAGAAAGTTCGTGTCAGTCACCGGTATTTGATGTGCGGCACTTATCGTGTGAATGATTAGTTTGAAAGTTCATTTACAAAACCTCGCCTAGAATAGCAAAACCTACCCTTAAAGTCCCCCTTATTTCGATAATGTTCCAGGGCACAGTGTGGAAGCTCTCACAACATAGGATCCAAATGTAGAAGTTTTATTCCTTCTATTGAATACCACTTCTGTAATCCAAACAATACACCAATTAATCATAAAATAATTCAAAGCCTATTATGTCATATACGTTTACGTCTCTGGAAATAAACCACTAAACGGTTAGATGGAAAAACGCGCGACATACTAATTGCATTTGGGAAGCATTTCAATATAAGACACTGCATAAGAATGATTAAACTCGCATGGAAGCAGGTAAATTCATCAACAATGAATACTTGCTGTCATCCTATGTAGCTAAAAATTGCTAACAGTTTTAGAAGATTTTTACCGACTGAAAATAAAGGCAAGGAAATCATACAAATTGCAAAAGCAACAGGGGCTAAAGAGTTTTCACGTATGGCAGAAGAAGAAATCAAAGAATTAGTCAAGAATGACGATCATGAAATGACATATGAAGAATTTGCTGATCTTATAAAAGGATGTTCGCAGCATACATTTTAGATGATTTTGCTTTGCTATAAAAATCCTTTGGTTGATTTTTTTAACTGCTTCTATGTTTTTGAATGTATAAACTATCATTTGCTACTTGACAGCATTGTTATTCTGCAAAATGGCGCTTTTAAAGAAGCAGTAGATGGAAGACTATGCTTGTGCTCTTTCGGAAGAAAATTACTCGTTTCTAGTTATTGAAAAACACTGTGAAAATCACAATTTTTGACATCTGAACCTTCGATAAGTAATATTGCCAACAAGATATGAAAACAAAGTTCGAAGTTTGGCATCAAATGAAAAAATTATTCCAAACACACAAGATAATGATAAAACGGAATGTTTCGGATGTTGAGAAGTTATTTAACGTTAAATGAAAATTCGCCAATTCAAAGGACAATTGGAAAGTCCTTAAAATGGTCAGGGTCAACCGTAAAGAAAGTGATTACTCTGATTTGAATCTTGAAAAGGCGAAAAAACATAAACCATCATTCTCCACGACATGTCGCCAACGCAAAACGCGCCTCAGTATTCATCATGAGTGACGTTTATCCGCATAAAAATGGGAAAACGTTAGATGAACCCTGAGTTTATTTAAATAACTGCAGTAAAAAGGAGAACCATTTATTATCATAAAAGAGGAGAAAAAAATCTTAAACAGGGTTCAAAGAATCTAAAGAAAGTTTTTCAAATGGGTTTATGATTGCTGCTGGTTTTGCATATAACGAGAAATTAAGAATATAGGGAGTGGAGAAAATGCTAAAATCAGTTACGCATATTATTAGAAATATATCTGATACCCACTTTTCAAATGTGAAATACTTCCTCTTTACCCACAGTGCCATCAATCGGTAGAACTACATCAAAACAAAGTAAGAAGACTCAATTCAAAATACGCTGATAATTTCCTGGACAAACTGGAACAAGAAACTGTTATCAAAACCATACCTTTCACTCACATCCCTACTAAATCTCCTGATGTATCTATCTCTATGGAAATTTTGCGTTTTGGCACTTTTCAAAAGCGGATTATCAAACGTGGATCTACAACCCTCTTAGGACTTTTCAAAGCTGTTCAAAAGAAATGGGATAAAATATGCCTAGAAAATGCTTTATTGTCTTAGAAATTAAGGTGCAGAAAGATAGAATATTTAAAACGCAACAATTGAAAGCCTTTGTAAAACTGTAAAATTCAATTCCGTAAAGCTTAAGTTAAATCAATGGTTAAAAAAGTCTCAAGAATTGTCTGATTTTGTAATGGAGATGAAGAAAGGAGAAACTGCCCAAATGAAAAAACGAGAAACTGCTGTATGAGAAGTGTTGGAAAACTTTTGCACCCCTTAATGCTAAACGTAAATTGACATGCCCCAAACATTGTCCCAAACAAAATTCACCAACTATTAAGAAAAACGATAATTGTATAACATACCTACTTATTAAGAAGTAACAGAAATTCTTTCAAGTAATATTTGTTTCATTTTCTCCTTTTAATTGTAATAATAATTATGTTTGTTTAGTTAACACGCTTTTCTATAGAAAGTTAAATTTATGGAACGCCGTATGAGCAATGTGCTAATGATATAATCCCCACGATCGGCAAGGGTTTCCTGTACTCTGTATAGAATAATCCAAAACTTGTGAGTTTCACAAACGGGACTCATATAAGTCAAACTGCTACTATAATTTTTAAAGATAAAGCAAAAATATTTAAACCAGAAATCTCTTTATATTCAGTACATATTTTATACAAATAAAGTTTCTAGTATAAGTAAGTAATAAATTTTAAAAACGCATTTGCCTAGTTAAATATTACAACACCCTCGTTATATTCCAACAAAGCTGTAAACGCACAGAAGGTTGAATAACGTTGACACATAAGTGATGAATTAAGAATTGAAAAGAATTTGTTCTGAAAGTTAATATTTTAAACGCCACACCATAAGCCCATCAAATCCCTTTTGCACTTAAACTGTCGCTTAGAATAGTCATTCGTTAGTGGCTTCACCTCTTTTTCATAAATTTTACACAACTGATGCTTTAAGGAAATGAAACGCCTCCAGAAATTCCTTTGAAATTCTGAAATGCCATGTTATATTAAGAAGGTGCATGCATTCTAGTTTAGTTTCCTGAGTCAGTTTCAAAACTCATATATCCAAGTGGAGAAGCGGAGTGAATGTTTAATCCTTATTCCTTGCTTCGGGATTTAAAACTAGCCATTTTGAAGAGACTTCGAAAATATATATATACATTGAAATGAAGGACAGGCAAGTAGCTTTCATGGAGATTAGCTTATTTTTGTTAGCTTTACTTCGACATAATTGTAAAATTCAGTTCAAACGTTAGTTTCGTTTCTTGTTTTTATTTTCATAATTACTAAGATTACTTGAAATTTTATTAACTCTGAGTCTGCTGAAAAATAAATAATTCAGCGTAATTAAACAACTGCATTCAAACTTTTTTCAATGTTATTTGTACTTCCTTGTATGAAGTCAAAGAAGTGCTTACTGTAATCGCCAAACATTTCGGGTACCATCAACGAAAATATGAAAATGTCCATTTCGACCGCTCTCGAATCCATTTCAACAATGTTTTTGAGTGACGTATGTGCATGCGGACAGAATAAAGGACTTCATTTCCGAAACGGTCTGCAGAATGGATTTATAATGCATTCAACAGGGATACGTACGTACATACATAAGAACGTATGTATTTATCTTACGTAACTTAAAAACGAGTGTCCGTAGAACGTTGAAATTTTGTGTATGGGACTGATAAATAGCTCTGCGACTTGCTTTTCTGTTGCAATCGGCTGCACTAAACATGTATATACTCTCACTCTGTTATCCAGTTGGTGAGTTTAGTTTTTCAATTCTTATACGTTGGTAAATTGATAGATTTATAGACTGTGAATTTTATTATACTGTGGACTGTTTTTTACTTTTGCTGTTTTCTTTCGTCTTTGCTTGTTCTGTTTACAGTTGCATTTGTAATCTACCATTACACGTAAAAAATATGTTGGTAAATTGTGAAATTTTTGCTTCAAAAGTGACTGAATTATATTTCGCCTTTGTTCCGGTTAAGGTTTTTACACCTTTGTTAATCTGCGTGCAACAGTTGTAGAATCATCAACAATTTAAAAGTAACGCTAGGGTTAACGAAACCGCCAATTTGTTTACATTTGAAACTATTAGTCAAATAGTGAATTAAGTCAGTTGGTGCTTCAAACGCCTGTGTCTTTTACCCCAGTGGGAACAAAGGTTAACTTTCAATTTTGTGCACCGGAAATTCAAGCAATACGGCCATCTGGCCGAATTGCTTGCTTTTTCGCATAAACTCTAATCTCAAACCTAAAACGTTTTTTTAGAACTATTTTTAACGGTATTTGGTGTTTTATATTTTTCTATATTTTACACTTTTTAATGAAGATTTTTTTAGTTTTTATGTACTTTTGCCTTGCCACGAAATGAAAACTGAATGAATTAAATGAGAATATCTCTGATGATATTCGAAGAAATAAATGCAACAAAAAATGGGTTTAATTTAGCAGGCCGTACAAGGAAGTCATGTTGTTATCATATCGCATATTTTTGGTTTACAGATTCTGTCCCATAATTCATCGACTGCGGAAAATTTGCATTTAGTAGCTAATAATTTAAATTGAATGTGTAAATTTAAACTTACATTCCGTAGCTAGGTTTTAGTTTTTGTTTATAGTAAACCGAAAACAAAAAATTCTGAAAATGTTGAACTTCAAGCTATTGACTGTAGTGATACTACTATTCATTATGTCTTATTCCCAACGTTAATATCACTTTCGTAACGTTTGCCATTTCTTTAGCTATTTTGCCACAGAATAATGTATTCCTGCAGAACTTTCAGCTTTTTTTCTTCTATTATAGGAAACTCATACAAGCACAAATTTTTAGACAAAAATAATCAAAAATGTTTCCATAAAAGCCATTGGAACTTAGAATAAAACTAAAAGAATGCATAAGAAAATGGCGACTTTGGAAACTGAATATTTATCGTGCACATATTTGCGTGAATAAGGGTTAAGCGGAAGGTTGTCAGAGTTTAACGTATTCTGAAGCTTTGGCGCTTTCTACTAAAGTGCTTGCAATGATACATAAGTACCTTAAAATCTTACAGTTTAACACAAATGACTAGGCTTTTCCGGGAAAGTTTATCACCTGTTTCTTGAATTTGGTTTAAATGAAAAGGCATTTATTTTGTTTCAAAGCATAGTAGACAACTTAATTATCATTTTATGTGTAAAATTGTCAATATCAAGCTCTTGTTATTGTGCTGTATGCAAACACATTTTTATGTAAAACGCCTTTAAAATTACGGTTTCCTTATACTTGGGCCAATGCACATATTATCATTATCATTATAAAGGCACAGCCTCGATCCTCCTAGTCGGCAGAAGCCGGCCGTATGATAAAAAAATGGGACTGCACAGAAAAAAAAAGCAGATAAAGTCCAAAATCTGAGTGCCGAAGTCTCATTCTATCTTTTGTTTGTATTTATATTTTTCCTTATTGGCTTTGCAAAATCTTTCAAATTTGAGTAACTCCTTTTAAAATCTTCCTTAGAATTTTTTCTAGATTTCTCTCTTGCATTCCGGGTAAGCGAACATTCAACAACGAAGTAATTGGCAACGAAGTCTCCAAACTTGTCATATATTAAGCATTTATCATTATTCTGTAGATGGAACCGATTAAAATGAGCCGGGAAACGCCCATGATTAATCAGTACCTAATTTATATCAACATAATAATATTCATCTTCTTGTCTAACTTTATATTTTTCATTAACTCCTTTTTCGTACTAGACAACTCCCAGCAAAAATTCCATTCTGTATAGATCCAATTTTCCATTTCAACAATGCTCTTATTTCTTGAATCTTGGATATCAAAATTATCGGTTCCATTTCAGCAATGTCTGATAACTTGAGTCTTGGATGTCAAAATTATCAATCCCATACCCAAGTGCCACCATTTTAGCAAGGGTGTTTGCCCTTTCATTAACGACATTTCCACTGTGTGCTTTCACTCAGTGTAATTTAAACAGTATGTTTTCTTAGCTTTTTTAAACAAGTCTTTTATTTTATTTTTCAGTCGATTTTTATGATCTGGGTGGCGAGTGCCTATAGCGCAGATAGGGCATCAGTATAAATATTTATAAAAACTTCGAGCTGTTACATTTTTATTAATCCAATTCAAGGCCTCTGTCAATGTGTATAATTCTACTTGACAAACCGAATTCATTGGTTTAAGTTTTATTCTTACATTGTCTATCTCCACTCCATAAAAATGAATTACCACAGCAATACCCACTCCCCCATCAATTTCAGAACCATCTGCAAAAACGTGTGTTTCACCTATGTAAAATCACATGTATGTAAATTTATTTTGGTGCATAATTTTGCTTATTTGCTTAATACCCATATATGCCCATCTGTAATTGTTGAAAATAATTTCAACGGGTTATCTGGAAAATACTTTTCTGAAATGGCTTCGCTTCCCCACCCCTCCGAGTTCAGTTAAAGGAGTTCTGTTGTATTCTGTTGTAGTAGTTTCATATCTTCATGTTTGAAACTTAACCGCTTTAAAAGTTTCAGTCGAAATTAAATTTTTTTTGTTGCAAGCGTTATTGCAAAAACGATCACTTAACTGAGCTAAAATGAAAATCAATCTCGATGGAAATGGATGCCATTTCCAAGTAAATTAGTTCTATTTTTGCTTTACTACGTTTCCCTTCACAGCTGTATATAGCCTATATTTCTTTATTGCTTTGAAAAAGCATTCTTATTCCTTTCAAATGCTTTTCCTTGATGATTTTCACAGTTTAAAACGCATTTTGTATGTAGCAAAATGGAACGCTAGACTCAGCGAAAATGAAAAACGATCCTTGAAGAGGGCGAATGTAATATTCACGAGGAATGAGAAACCATCTTTTTTGAAGGTGTTGCATTTCTCCCTCTTTATTAAATGATATAAGGAGTTTTAGCTCTTCGAAAAACACACTTCGTTTTCATTCCGATGGCATTTCAGTGATGAATTTCAAAACAGAAGATGTCTGAAACTCATTTTGCGTACAAATAATGCTGCAAAGGCAAAAAATATTTCATTCCTTAGACGGTATCTGCTAACTTCTATTCATAATGGACATACTGCGTATTTATATTTGTTGCCTGCGTAATATATTGTTCGTAATATATTGAGTGCACAGAGAACCGATTGTAACTTGATAAAATTTATTTTTACCAAAAGAAACACTTAACAAATCTGGAACTTTCCACACAAATACTCGTACAGCTCTTCTCAGTAGCTCAGAGCACAACGAGTAGTTATGCTTATACAAACTGCTCAGACCATTAAACACAACGCAGTGCAAAACACAACGCATTCCTTCATCTCTGAACTAACAACTGAGAAACTGATGTTCTCTAAGATCTTACATAATTTTCCCCCGTCCGCCGAGAAATCTCTAGCACCTTCCACTTCTCGAAACTACTGGAAGGCATATAAGCGCCAGATACGTTTAGATTTATATAACTAGATTAATTAAATTTATTCAATCATAATATCAATTACAGTTATATTGGACCGGATTAAAATGTCCTCAATGGTCGCCACACACGGCGACTTTTAGGGATTTCTCACCAAATTTGGCAACAAAGATTAGTCGCCAAATACATTTCCAGCTTCGCCATATCTGTCGAATTTAGGCAGATAGCAATTTACTCAATGTTAAGTAGAATTACCCTGTATTCTTACTTTTCCAGCAAAGCTTCGCTTCTTTAGAATTTTCATGTTACATTATAGGAAAAAAAACTACAGTTTCACATATAGTTTCATCAAAATTATTTACATAGGTACAAAATCAGTAACAATATTATGCCAATCTATGTTACAAACAATAATCTATGTTATGCCAACATTTTATTCAGTTTGGGACACAATTCTGTTAAAAAATCACACCTGCACTATGCAACCAAATTACACCTTTAAAAATTAAAACTTAATGGCCTTACGGATATGTCAATGCAAAAATATGTGAATTAACCATTGTATCAAGGAGTTTTTTTCTGAAAGAAATTGAGGGAAAAAACTGAAGAAGGTTATAAAAATGATCATTGACGCAGCTATGAGAACGCTAAAAGGGGTAAATTAAAAAATAATACTTGAGCTTACTTGAAAATTACTTTTTTAATTTTTGCAAATTTGCAACAAAATGCAACTGTTTAAATTGATTTAATGTACAGACGTACTGTCTATGAATAAAATATAAAAATTTCATATTAACATGAAATAAGTGAAAAAAATTAATTTTTCCTGTCACTTTTCTCAGCCGTCGAAGAAATTTCTTCCTTTTCAAAGTTTCATTTCTTTTATTTTAAAGACACCGTTGAAGTTCTTGCATTCTTGCAAGGTCTAAGGCAATGGTTCTCAATCGTTTCGCTCCATGCACATCTTTGACCACTACTGGAAGATCATCCTATCCCCCTCCTCTGCAAAAATCGAAAAATACATAGATACATTTGTTTAGATTTAGATTATTTTAACGTGTTTATAAATTAAACAAAAATAGGTATAGAAAATATTAATTAATATCAAAATTTGAACGAAAGTAGTTTTTTTATATTCATTAACTAAAACTAAATAGTGCAAAGCTAAAATAATTGCTTGTCCCCTCTTCCCCCAAGAAACTTTGAATTTTCCCATGCTTGAAAAACCTCTTGTCTAAGGATACAAGCATTAGCATTAATCATTACTCAAGAAAACACGAACTTAACGAGGAGAATTAAATACGTTTCGAAAATCGAAGGCATGACTTTATGAACTGAAACTGAAGTTATTTTAGGGAATGCGTAAGGCATTATTGAATCTACGGTTCCTTGGACTCATGCATGTATGAAAAATCCAAAATTTGTCAGCGTTCACAATGAAGTTCAAGAATTCATTGTGTATATTGTCTATATTCATCATTGATATGAATTCTAAAGAACAAGGGAATTCGTAACTTATCACTAATATGAATTCTCTTTGAATGAATTAATTCAGAATTCATCATTGATCTGAATTCATCATTCATCATTGATCTGAATTCGTCATTCATCATTGATCCGAATTCATCATTAATATGATTGATTCAATTCAGAATTCATCATTGATATGAATTTTTATTCTTCGTTGATATGAATTCTTATTCATCTTTGACGTGAATTCTCATTCATCATTGATGTGAATTCTCAAGACAAAAGTGGTGCGATGAATTCTCAAGATAGAAGAGACCGAGTCTCTTCTGAGAATTTCTTGAGAATTCGTCCCACCACTTCCTCTCACTCCCTCGTCTCATATAATGCCACTGCAAGCAGCAAAAATATCTCGCTAAATATCTGCTGGGCGCTAACCGAAGTTGCCACCTCTCCAGGTTTGGCCCGAATTTTCGCTTTTAATGTAAAACTCAAGAAATGTTTTCTCATCGATCCCTTTACTTTTTGCTCTACAGCGTTATCATAATGCAAATGGTTGCACATGAATAACTTAAAGACAAGAATTAGACTAAATATGTGAACAAAACTTTTGAGAAAATAGTTTATTATGTTTATGTTTTATTATCTTTTATATTATTATTATTATTTTTATTTTACAAATGCAGTTTTTCAGAAACAAAATCACTTCTAATTGTACAGAAGTTCGATTTTAAATAATGACGACTGCGCTTGACGTTTCAGAAAACTTAATTTTTAAATCATCTCATTCAAAAATTGATTTATTTATTATTTTTCTTTCGTAAAAAATTATTAACTTGAATAAATCTTGTTTATGCCAGGTAAAAAGAAGGAAAAGAAAAAAATTATGGTTCTGTAAACAACTTTTATTTTAGGATATTTTTCTCGGTTGACTTTTAAATTCTAAAACTTATCGTACCTATGTGTTTCGAATAAAAATTGTGCTTGAATACTCACCTTCAAGGCAATCAACTTTACATTTCTGTAAACCATGCTGGCACATCTAAATTTCCAGTATCTTGAAAGCTAACATTGAAATCGTCTTTTAAAATTTGCTAGTGGCTTGTACAAAACAATATAGCTTTTAATCAAATGCAATCCTTTTCTTTATGGACAGTTGCAATAAGTTACAAAATAATGGAATTTGTTTCGATTCAGCGTTGACAAAAACAAGTCAATTTTAGAACAAAATTATAAAAAAAGTTATTCCTTTCTAAAATGTATTAAATAATTATCTTTTCTCTTACTATATAATATACTTCATAATATGAAGTTATCTTTACTACCTGATATAGCTTCATGATATGAATTCTTCTTTACTACTCGATATACCTTCATGATATGACTTCTTTACTTCATAATATAGCTTCATATGATTTCTCCTTTATTGCATGATATAGCTTTACATTGATAAATCATTAATTGTTCATTTTATTAATATATTTGTTTTCTCTTTGGTAATCACTGAAATATTTATTATTCCGATCAATCACCAGTGCATATTTGGCTATCAAACCCTTTATCATCATTGACCCTCTTGAAAGTTTCGTCGAGTCCGTTGGAACAAACGCTTTAAACCTCTAACCTCTAACTTTGGGGGGAGGATGAATTCTGAAACTAGTAACTAGTAAATCATATCGTAAGTGTTTTTTCAAAGTGATTCAGGTACTTAAGTATTAATTAAAAAGTTTCTAAAGTATTCAGGTACTTGAGTATCCACTTTGCCGCAATTTGACGATTTTTTACAGATGAAAAGGTATTCAGTATTCTACTTTCGGCTGCCCCTCCAAATGGTCACTTTTGCGCCTTTTTTATAGAGATTCCTAGACTACTGATCTTTATCTTAAGTCGGTACTGTCAATATTATCAGTATATAAAAAGAAATAATATTTTAGGAATTTTAATTATTACATAATGATTACGTGATATATGAAAAAAAAACACTTACTTTCTTTTTCAATTAAAACTTTCCTTAACCTCTTTGCGCTGTTGTTCTTTCGCAGTACACAGCGATCCGTTTTCACTTTAAAAAATATCAGTGAATTGCGGAGACTCGATTTCGTGCAAATGTCGGCAACAGCGGCTGTCTAGGAAACGCATTTCTTCGTTATTTCCTTCAGAAAACTTTCAACAAGTTCTGTATTCCTATCGAAGTTTCTTCCATTGCTGGAAAATTTCGCAAGCTTATATTTGAAAACTAAGGCAAAAGAATATCATGACTGGTTTATAAAAACCGTTGGAACTTGAAATACAACAAAAGAACGCATTCAAAATGGCGGTGTTGCTTCACTGAAGGATTGTTATGAGCATGGTTGCCGGAAGAGTGGTTATGCGCATGGTTGCCAGAGTTTGGCATACTCTGAAAATTTTGTGACTTTTTCTAAGGTGGTTGCGTCAACACGCAAGTACCTTTTTTACGTATTAAAGTGAAATCTGGATACTGAGATCTGCTTGCAGTTTCTTTTTAATCTTATATTCTTTACATTAAGTAAAGAGTTTTTATATTTTTTGAAACTTGGTATGGTAAATGGTAAATTCTTCAAAGCATTAGAATGTAATCGAAAGATTGCATTTTCGAGGAAGGAGACGTGGAGAATAATCGAACAATGTTTTTATATGTGACTTGAATGAAACTAAAAGAGCTGATAAGGTAAATTTTGAAATCCAAACTGATGTAATATAGTTTGGCGTAATAAGTTAGGATGCAATAGTTAATGCATTGCTACCAAATGCTCAGCTATTTTAAGTCACAAAACACAAATATATAAATAGTATAACATAAATGTGTTTTGTATGTACATGTAAATGTATTGTAACATACAGCTATTTTAAGCCACAAAACACAAATATATAAATAGTATAATATAAATGTGTTTGTATGTACATGTCAATGTATTGTAACATATAGTTGCTTAATAACGTTTCAGGTACTTATTACGCAAATACCTTATGTTACCGAAAAACGTTGCCATAATTTATTGTGAAAAAGGTTTTATCAGAAATCACTCCTTTCGCTTAATTTAGATAAATAGGTTTGCACTGTCACAAAGTCGTTAATTCTCTACATATTTCTCACTATGATTTAAGATGTGCATGTATCCTCGCATATTCTAGCAATCGTTTTCCTCATTTGTCATTGTCATCAATCATTTACTGCCGCAGTAGATCAAAGATAGAGTCAGCTTAAAGAAATCACTCACGAAATGTCAAACAACTTGTTTTTGGCCATGCCTGGATTCCCTTTTATCTTTTTCTGATGTGAAAGAAGTTCTGGTACCTCTTGTCATTTGGTGACAGAGGATTGACTTGACAGTTTTTCTCGCGGTAACTAATGTGCTATGTTGCTGTATTTTCGACATAAGACTTTATTTTGGAATAGGTCACGTACATTAAAGAAATGATACAAAGAAACAATTTTGAATTTTACTATAACATTAATAATGAAAAACACGCAGAAAGGAGAATACACTGAGAATTAGATGTAATGAGGGTGCATGCATTACATCATCGAGTACAATATATATGATTTTGATAAGTACTATAAGATAAATTTGTCCATGCTGCGCTGCGATGAAATAAATATTTCATAAGTGAGATAAAATAAATTGTTTTTTTCATTTATAAGATAGCTATGAAATGAAAATCTCTGTACTGATTTTCTCTGTATTTATTCATAATGGTTTTGCATAAGTAAACACAAGATGAATATTGTTACGAATTTGGTATATAGATAGATGATTTTACCGCAATCATTTGTGAAATTGTTGTATTTTTCTGCGTAATGTAACATGGAAAATCTAAAGAAAGGAGCTGTGCGGGAAAAGTAAGAATACAAAAGCAAGTCCATTTAACATTGAGTAAATAAATGGATATCTCGGTAATTTTGCGAGATATCGCCAAGCTGACCAATTTTGGAGAGAACTCTCTAACAGTCGCCAAACTTGGCGACCATTTGGTGACAATTTAGTCCGGTGTAGGTAAAGAACAAGCCTAACAAAGTAGGTAAAGAGTCACGACATTGTATAGAGTAGTTATAACTTATGCATCGATTACAATTTATACAATGTTTAGTTTTAAATTAAATATTTTTATATCTTATGAATACTTAAAAAGCAATACATAATAACGTACTCGTAACAAAGCAAATCTCAGAATCCTAAATTTGCATATTAGTCACTGTAATCTGAGAATATTTTCGTGGGCGTATGCGGAGTTTACATTACGTTATGGTATGTAAAATTAGAGGAAAGGCGTATTTTCTCGATTTACGAAAATCTCTTGGATTTCGCTTAATTTATGGAAACTTTCCGATCAGTCTTATTTTGAAACACAATTCATAAAATTGAGGTATCATACGCTGTCTCGTTCTGTTTCGCCATAATTTAAAGATTTTAAATTTACTCCATGTTTAATTCAGTATCGTTCAGTTGATAGTACGTAGTACGTAATTTCCAGTCATGACACGGCATACTGTAACAGTACTACCTAAATCAATTTGATTCAGATCTTATTAATCAAATTCTGTTTAAATTTTGCATCAACAACGCTGTATTTTGCCTTTGAATTTTGTTTTGTATCTATTTAACCTTTATCAAAAAGATACTACCTTGCATTGATTTGATGTCTCTAATATATACATTAGCCGAAATTCTAATAACCAGAATTATATCCTATACTGCAATGGCCGCTAAGCATTCAGCATTCAACGACGGAATATCAAGCGATTGGTCACAAGAGGGGCCAAATCAGCTCTCTCCACTGATAGTAAACCGTCTCCGTTTTCATCTTCCGTGTTGGGAATGCCAAATAAGGCTTCACGAGTCCATTCCATGCACGGTTCAAATTTCATCATCAGCATGCCTCATCCATCAACGGACGACAGCAGAATATCCGAGTCTGGCTTAATGATATCCTGTGCGATCTCTGAATCCCTCATTAACTGCTCGTGGACGCATTTTAACATAGAAAAGGGAATTTGAAGACACTTTCATTGGATTGGCTTCATAAGCTAATTAAAAGCGCACGAGTTACGTTGCTGGAACACCTTAATAGTTTCGATAGTTAATAGTGACGTTATCTTCCTAACTACTGACTCCAATTAGGCATTTAATTTTTATAGTTCACTTAAAAACATGCAAGCTACGAAAATAATAAGTACAAATGAAATAACTGTCCTTTATAAATCATTAACTTTTCATTCCATGCTACTTCGAAAGTCATAAGGTAATTTTATTTTTATGCTTTGGAGGAATTACCGTTTTTACTCACGTAATAGTTGCACTTATTTTGTCAGTTTTTCATTGTGAATATCTAGGCGCCACTATTATGCAGGAAAATCTATAACACAACATTGCACACTTTTGAAGATTTGTTCTGTTTCAAAACGAGCGTGCGTCTAATATGCGAGTAAACATGGTACTTGACAAAGTAATTTAGAGATAAATTTATTTGCTACCAAAATGCGCAATATTACTTAACTCTATGTTACATTATATGCAGTATCGCTAGACTTTATACCTCCTCAATGTATGAAATATCGCTAAATGTTTGTATAATAGACATTGGTTATAAAATTATTGTATTTTTATTTACTGACCACTGCATGCAGTATGCAATTTAATTTAATTACCAGAGCAGCAGTATTAATGAATTTTTAGTCCTACCTTTGGCCGATCTGTTTAAAGCTGCTGAATACTGGTAGTTCGTTCTAGTTTCGAAATCAGAATGAACGGGCAAGCTGCATGTTGAATTTTCGAGGTTTTTCCTATGCGAAGCCAGTTTTTTACAGGAAGTCCCCCAAGCAGTCATCTCTCTCATTAGCAAATTAAAGTAAACATAGCAAAACACTGCGTTTTTATTTAAACTTAATTACATATTATATATCTTTACGTATCTAAGACATCACGCCAAAACAATAAATATGCATTTTTTAAGTTTTCGCTTAAGACAGTTTTTTAAGTTGTAGAGCCATTAGGTTATTTGGAAGCAGGAGATCTGAAAAACGAGCAACGCCTTCGCCGGGACTCAAACCACGAATTTCTGGAACTTGTTCCCAGCGTGCTGACCACTACCACCGCGAAGGCATATGTAGAAGGTGGGAGAAATACCTTATATACTTCCTTTTTTAAAGGGCGACTGGGTTCAGAGGACCCAATCGCCAAATCCCGGTGGTGGAGAAACATCATGAACCAACTTTTTAGTTCGGGCGCCACTTGTAGAGGCATTAGCTCATTTGGAAGCAAGAGATGTGTAAAAAGAGCAACACCGTCGTCAACACCTTGCACCACGGGCCTCTGGAATACATGCTCAGCGTGCTGACTACTACCCACGAAGGCATGCGAAGAAGGTGGGAGAAATACTTTATAAAGTTTTGTCCTATACTAAATGAATGAGATGCTCACCTGCTGAATTAAATAATTACCAGGAGAAAGGTAACTAAATTCTTCTGAATTAAAGGATTATTACGTAAAATATATATTTCAAAGGAGATTGTCTATTTTTTCAAGTAACATTTAAGTGAACGCGGAATTTGCTGTGCACGCGGAATTTGCTGAATTAAATAATTACCAGGTGAAAATCAGCTAAATTTTTCTGAATTAAAGAATGATTGCGTTATTACATAAAATATATAAATCTATATTTTCAAAAGACCTCTTTTCAAGTGACATTTAAATAAACGGTGAATTTCCTGCACAGAATTAAGTACAGTAATTAAGCTGAATTAAATAATTACCATGTGAAAGACAGTTAAATTCTTCTGAATTAGAGAATTATTACATTATTTTGTTAAAGAATTATTACGTAAAATATATAAGTCTACTTTTTCAAAAGGGAGCTTTTTAGGTGACAATTAAGTACGGTTTATTCCGAATATATGATTTTTCAGATCTATGCTTTTGAGGTATTTGAAAAGTATTGGGAGATTGTCGGTAGCATATTTGTTTTTTCGATTTTTGCATATTTTATGCTTATATGGATAACAGGATCTTCGAAAAAATAAATGTTATATTAAGGTTACGCTTGCTAGCTATGCAGTCCTCTCCAACACCAATCCGCTGCAACTCTCACCAAGTCATCTTATTTCAATAAAAACTCAGTTTTATTACATATATATGTATAATTTTGGTGAGGCCGATATCAACCAAAAAGGGAGGTGCACAACTGCATGTTATAGCAGTCCCATATACACAATTTCAATGTTCTGAGGCTACTCTTTTTTGAGTTGTGCAAGATACAATCATACTTACATACGTCGAGGAAAAAGTCTCTTTTGAATCGGTTTTACAATATGTTTTGGGGGAAAATCGTTCGGATAGATTCGAGAGCAGTCAAAATGAATAACTTCTTTGAAATATGATGCTTGAAATTTTTTCCGATTACAATACTTAGCAGATAGAAGTAAAAAAAAGAAATTCTTATGCAAATTTTTACCGTGCATCTGTATCATAACATCAAAAGCGAGAAGTCCTTTCATATTTAAATACTTTGAGAGAAGTTTAGAAATTTGAATTTTGACAACTGGGAATGTCATTCCCTTAAAAAAGTTTTAATAAACACAAGCATAATATTTTCCATGATCGTAACAAATGACTGCAAGATGTTAAAACTTCAAAGCTGTTGAACCCTGATAGATTGTTCTGAATTCCGTACGGCTGATAATGTCACATTTTTATTCACTTTTCTGTATGTTACCGTGTACTGGCCAAATTTCTTTAAAAACCCTCTACACATGTATTCCTCTTTTGGCAAGTATCTCTAGTGTCTTTTGACATAGTTAATCATTTAAATCCAGAAGCTTAAGCCTAGTAGCGTACCAGAAGCTAAGTTGATAAGACAGCTAAACACTTGTAGTTTCATCCTGCTTCTCATCTTAGTGAATGGGCTGGTTGACGGGATGGTTTCGTTTTTTAGCTCAAAAGAGAATTACCACGGAAGGGCTATTAGTCTTGAAACGGCATTTTGCGCTGAATCATTTTTCAAAATGTTGCCATCAAATGTTATTGCACTGTATTACCTTTAAAGAAATTAAATAATGAAGAATCTTCATGAATGTGTGTATGTTTCCGCATTGTGAAGGAACAACGGTACCTACAGTTATAGAATTCCGAACAACGTAGTCTTCCACCCGAATATGGGCACATGGAAGCCCAAATCTTGAATTTTAAATTTGCTTTATTATCTATTTCATGTTTTGTAAACCTTTAACGAATTTCTGATTAACAATCTCTACGATTACAAAGCAAGAAATGGCAACACTGTAAGGAATAAAACATTTTCATCTCCAGCGCGCGGGACTCTATCACAAATTCTAAAGATATGCTGATTTTAAATATTTTAAGCCCAAAGGGGCGTTAGCACAAATGCTTTTGAAACGTATATGTGTCTGTAATTTAAAAAAACGCCCTTTTGGGCGTAATAACAAATATGAACCCTTTGAGATTTTTTGATCCTATATACACCATAAATAGGGAATGGGTTACCGTAAAAGTCCATTAAAGGTATTCGTCATGTAATTATACGAATGGAAGTAATAAATGCAATATATTAGTGTATATGCAGCATAAAATAGTTTCATTAACGAATCTAATAATAATAAGTTAAAATAATCAAGTATACATGTTTTCGGTTAACGCTGGTTAGCTTGCAAAGTACTGGCATCATTCACCACAGCTTATCTGATGTCAAGTATGAAAAAAGAACACGTGACGCAACGCGATGTGACGTTTTAAAAATTTTGAAACTATTCCCTGAACATGTTTCTAACGTTAAAACAGTTATAAAATCAAAATAATACACCATTTGCATTTTCAGATTTAATATAAAACCGATACATACGAAAATGTGTTTTGTTTAGTAAGACAACACCTGTTATTAACACCTAGGACGTGTTTGCGTTCTGATTCAATCCGCCTGTTTTCTTATGCAAATTTCTACTTTTTAAGTGAGTCAATAAATAAAAAATTTCAGCTTTTTTGTGCATTACCCTTTTTTCAGAAATCTGGAGGTTTAGAACAAAAGAGTAGAAAAGCACAATATTAGTTTTTATTTCCGAAGTTCTTGTTTTTGTACGTTGGAGCAGTTCTGATAAGTTTGTTTTTCACTCTAGTTCCAAAAACTGATAAAAATGACTGAAAAGATTCTTTTTTTGATGGAATGTTTAACAACGAATATAATTTTTTACGTATTACTTACAGGGAATTTTTGTTGCAACTTACGCTTTCAACCATATTTAGATTTTTACAGCAATAAACATTTTTTTTATCACTTTACTACTTATAATCAATGCAGCTTCTTTTCTCGAGAAATCTCGTTTTTATTAGGATTCTGTATGAGAAAGCATAGAATATAATGAACGCAGAATAGCTATCATCTTAGCTCGCCAGACCACCATAGTTTATTTTTCAGTTTTTTACACTTTTATAGAATATGTTTTTTTAATTTAACACACACGGTAGTATAAAAAAGAAAGTGAATAAAGCAAATCTAAGATAATTTTTACAAAATTTTTTATGAAAAATATTTTTATTTATTTTTTATTTTTTTACTTCAACTTTTTTCCTGCCTTTAGAACCTCTTATGATGTGGGATGTCATCTTTCACGACCGATAGATGGCGCTGCGCGTTGTTCGGAGGAAATTTTTTGTGAAAAAAACGGAGACGAGGCCGTCATAAAAACAAAAGATGAGTAAGACGTACATAAAGAAGTTGTACGATAAATTATGAAGAAGACAGAATTTTTTTATTTTTCTTTATTTTCAAAAATTTCCTGTAAATATTCATGCTCCTGTCAGCTATTTTCATAGTGTGTAACAATCGTTGATAATGTTCAAGTTAAAATGTTAGTTTCATTAGTGTATCGATTTACCCCTAGAAGTAAGAACGTTTAAGCCATCTTATGACGTGGGCCAAGCGAAGATATAATCTTACATATTTTAGGGTTGGTCAGGATTTGAATCCAGGACCTTTCGCATCCCAAGTGAGAATCGTTCTCCTAGACCACTGAGCCTCCAAAAGTCACCAGGCTAAGACCTAACTCTACAATAATGACAATATTTTAATAATTTAACTGCTCAGGCCTTAAATTAAATAAATTGTAGAAACAATATTTATGTTTTTGATTGAGTATTTTATTTCTTATCTCACATGTGAAAATACGTACAAAATAATATTCATCTGAAGATTTTACACAGTGGAACATATAGGATTACAATTAAGTCCTGCAGAACATACTAGATAGACAGCGAGGCATCACTACCTCTTAAACAACTCACAAAATACAGAAAAAGGTTTAAATAGTCTTTTTTCTCTTAGTCTCAGTCTGAATATAAAGGCAACACTTGTGCTATGGACAAAATTTCCACTGCTTGTGGGTATTCAGCTTAATATAATAGATAAGTAAATTCAAACTTTGTTATCATAAGACAAAATAAGCTAGCTCAGATATTTTACTGGCGCGTATTTTAAACATCGGCTATCGAGAATACTAATGCCGGTATATCAATTTTAACCAGAACTGGTGAAAATACGACAAGAATATACGGTTGCCAGAATCTCTCTGTATAGACTCAAGACCCTCAGCTTATATACATACAAAGCTAAATAGCATTCTGGTGAGGAATACCGAAAGGAAATGTTTAAGACTTAAATCATAAACTGGTTAATTAACAGAAGATACTTTACAAACTGACAGAATTTAAAACACGGAATCGCAGCTTTAAAGTTATGCTAGAGTTTGCAAGACCTGAAGTTAAAAATTATAATTTCAATAACGATATCCAATAGATTTTGGTATTCAAACTCAAAATATTCAGGAACTTTAAAAGGATTGCCGACAAAAGTACATTTCTCCACACTCTGTTTAGATCTAGTAAAATTGAAATGATATTACACCTTACTCAGTGACATAAGCTGATTGCCTACTTATTTACTCAGTACAACTGACAAAATCAATTACGTATTTGAACAACCTCTGCAGTAAAAGAGCTAATTACGAGTTATCTACAATGTAATTAAAAAAACTCTTACAATTTCGTGATCATCAGAAATAGACAGACATACAGACAATAGTATTCAGTATCAGGTCTTGAAGTAATTTATCTCCTTGAACATCTAAAAACCCAATGTTTTTGCAGCTGTGCAATGTCCTGGCGATAAACCTCTAGGATCTTGGATGCAAGTCCATAAGTCCATGAATTAAGTCTATGAGCGTGTGCCGCAAACCTATCCTATTGTTGAAGAATTTCTCAGGAATGTTATTGTTCAGAGAGTGAAACGGATGGTAATTTGTGGGCGTTAAGTCCGGCGAGCTCAGTGTCTCCCATTCAAGTCGCTGAATATTATCCCAAGGTCAGACTTGCCTCGTGTGGCTAAGCACACGAGCTGTCATGAAGCTAAAGCACGCCATTGCGATTTAACCACCGTTGGCTTCTTCTGTTGCAGTGAATTTTTACACGCGTTGCGAGTGATGCGACTACAGTTTTTCAGAGATGGTGTCACCCAATGATAGCAACTCGTAATGCCTCTCTTGGAGATTGCTCCAGCAGAAACATAGCATGATCTTGCTTGGGTACAGCGGTGGTCTTGAGGTACAAGACACAGAGTTGCGTTGTGACACCTAGTGTCTGCTATGTTTGGGAATGTGACACGAGCCCCATTTTTTATCCCTCTGAGCACTTGGCTAAATATAGTGTGCTGCGGTTGTTGTAGTATTTGACGTTGTTCCTTGTTGGTTGCTGCCAATGTGTGGAGTACCACTTGCTCAACTTTTACACCTTTCACTGCGGTGCAGGTGATGTCTAATTGTTTCTACACGGACCCTAAAGTATTTGGCTAACTCACCACACGTTTGACAGCTGCCCCTGTGAGCGCTTTCAGGGTTTCATAATCCAACATCGTGGTCGCCCACTACAGTGTTCAGCACAAGGACTCGGAAATCTCATCCTGAACTTCTCGTGGCGGTGACGATGCATTCGTTCACGGAAAATGCCAGACATATTCGACGACTTGATGCAGCTGATGGCAGGTCCATCTTAGAAGTCCTAGAATAAACAACGCAAACGAGCTTTTTGAATATTTCAACGTGGGGCGAACTGTAATTGTTGTGTGTGAGCACTGTGCTGTATTGGAGTAGCTTAGTGTTTAGAGTAATGCTCCGTCACTTTCAAGGTGCTTGAGTCTCTTCGTTTCCTTTCTGCAAACGTTTTATGAAATGGGATGTTTAAAACGCAAAGAACACTTTTAGTTGTCTTATACTTCTGTCTCACTAAATCTATTCTTGTCTGCAAAGTTTTTTATTTATTTTTAAGCGCCATGGCCACTTAGAAAACTAGCGAGAGTGCTAAAGCTCAAAACGATTATGAAATGTTCCGATTATGGTAGTGAAATGTTTTCTTGTTCAGTAAATATGCACTCGTTATTTATAGTATTGTCTTTTCGTTTTTCTTACAATGAATTAAATGTCATAGCAATAAACAGAAGATTATGGAAATACGCTGCGGTAAAATAAGTAATCATACAAACCCAGCTTAAATGTTGTAAATTCAGCACTTCATCAGTTAGTCCTATAGAATGCGCTTCATATTTGGCTTTCATATTTTTGGATAGTTTGAACTGCAAATAATGCAAAGCATAAATTAAACTAAGTAATGGCTAATTTAAACTTGAATTAAACTAAATAATTCTTAATTTAAACTGAGTAATTGTTGATTTAAACTAGAGCTTTACGAAATAATAAACGTTAGCATTTAGTGCTTTTATTACATCATTGGTTTTATTAACAGTAATTTTGCAACTAACGATGAACAGTCATTAAGAAATAAGGCATATTTATATTATATCCAAAATTATTCGTAGTTTCATAAATACTACTTCATCTGAAAAGTATTTTACTGCTCTTTGCACTTTTCCTTATGCTTGGATATGATATTTTTACGCAGTTTGAAGTTACGATACAGCCTCTGAAAATTCTTCATTAACGATAACTATCATCTTATGTAATTCAAAGATTAATCATCACGTTCTGCACAGATGGATACATGACCTCAACTGATCGTTGAATAAAAGTGCTTGGAAGCAGTAATGAGAACTGGCGATAAAAATGCCATAGATAAATGAAGCGTAGCACATTTTTTATGATCTAAGTGGAAAAACTCTCTATAATTCTCACTATAAAGACCATTGAAGGTACTCACATTACTTATATCAGTTTCTGTAATGGTCTCGTAAGGCGTAATAGCTGTTCCCATGACGGAGAATAAAAATCATTCTTTGTCACTTACACTTGGTAAAGTGTTCCGAAAAAGTGAAGATTTCTGGGCATGTACTCGAGCTTTAAGTATGATACCACAGATTTAACTGGGTCAGCTTTTATCATATCTATCAAATCAAAAATACGACATTATATTTAGAATGCAGCAATCATGAAGAACTTGAATAACTGAGCAACAAGATTGTTAAACTCTCAACCGTATTAATGGTGTGAAAAGACGTCAGAGATACTTGTGATCTTTATTTAGGAGCGAAAAGTGAGGAATTTGTATTTTCATAATGTGTATTATACATCCCAAGACACTTTTTTTAAATATTAAACAGCGTCAGAACAGGAATAATTGCCCGAAACACGTGCAAATTTTATCCCATTCATCCACTTAAATGAAGCAAAGAAATGTAGTGAAAGAATCTATTTAAATGTGCAAACAAATATTGCTACCGATCGTTAAATTTCAGCAGAACTAAATAATGTTTAAATGTATACAGTTTTAACGGTTGGATTATTTAATTACGGCATACCCTTGAGGGTTATCTGGTTAAGGGGAGGGATGCCTTTGTGGAGGACGTTCTGAGGGAAATTGGCTCATATACATATTACACATGGAGAAAATTACGAAAACGCCCGTTCATGGAATTCGAGCCTCGGACGATTTCGGCGACTTTACTGCTCGACCGCTGGTAGACCACAGATAATTTTAATGAAAACATTGTTAAGTGCATCTTAAAATTTGGTAGGATACTTTTATTCCAACTGATAAATGAATACGTATTTTTCTATTTTTTTAAATATAAGGAATCCATTAGAGCTAAATAATTAGCACTAAATAAAAATTAAATTTTGGCATTTATTAAAATACATTCGTTAGGATTTAAGAAGGGGAAAACCCTTTGACGGCTGAGGCGTCAAAGGATACATAAGCCAGTCTCAGATATTTCAAAACCTTTCAGGGAGATCCCCTTTTTAAAACAATATAGCATTTCTACACATACCATCTACATGGTGAGCCCTCTGTCTTAGAGAAGGAATGCTTTCGCGAACGATTTTCTTAAAGAAACTGGCTCATATTTACGTTACACACTGGAAAAATAGGAGTTTTCTCCATGCAGCCAGCCCCTTAACCAGAATTTGAACCCTGATCAAGTTTTCGATGTTAAGCGGTTTGAGCCACTCGACCGACTTGGGCTTGTTTATTAGGTGGGTTTAGGATTGTCTATAACTCTGGATGGCTATCTAAAGCTGTTGTCACTCATCAAGAGATTTAGGAGGATCAGGTTTTTGTTGCAATTTTTCGCTTTGTCAGATGATGTAAAACAGTCAACCCCCATTGATCCATTCTGTATTACTGCGTGAAAGAAGATTTATGTCCATAACATTCTTGCAGATGAAATTTCGGCCTTGACAACTGATTTGTTGGAGGAATATGAACTTTTTTAAGAATGACACAAAAACCGCGTATTTATTTCCGTGTAATAAATCCAACATAAACTCTTTTTACAAACACTTGATTGACCAAATCACAGATAGCCCATCAGCGGCCAAGCGCTAAAATAGCTAATTCTAGTAGTTATATCCGAGCTCATCCAGTGAAAGGTTACATCATATTTTCTTATTTTCTTTATTGGTAATATGAATAAGAGCCAGTTTTCTTTAAAAAAATCATTAACGAAGGCACCCCTCTTCTTAAGCAGATAGCCCTCGAGACATCATATAAATAAGTCTTTTCCCAAACTGCGAAATTTATGATTACATTTTAACATGTTTCACAGTATTTCATTAAGCATTTCAGTAAAATGCGTTTTTGTACAGTAAATATTGCTAATGTAAAACTCCGTCTTCTCTTTTTTTTTTTACAAATTTATAGTCTATAGCCGTGAAATGGCATTCGTCATCCTATAAAAAGACTGTAAGCGATTGGTAGAAAATCATACTATTCATATACAGCTATTGGAATGGCCTCATGACGAGGGCTGAGTAAGGTTAAAAGGGACATAAATATTGGTACTCACAGAGTCTTTTCAATTAAAGAAATTTCTGGCAAGTTCAAGGTACCATTTGTAACAATCAATGAGGTAACAGTGAAATGAAAACTGGAAGCAGTTCCAAAACCCCAGCGCCTAGGATTCAAGTCCCCCAGAAAACTGATGTATGGGGACAATCGATGCCTTCGACATGTAGTGAAGTCAAACCTCCATTTTCGCCTAGCCACACGTTAGCCAGTAACCATTTAATTGAAAGCTCGCCGTTGATTAGAGTGGTACAAAACCACATCGCCTGAGGACTTTAGAATAGTGGAATAGCAGCACGTGGTGCTTCGAATTACCGTTATATGTTACGATATTTCGACAAACGCATATGGATCTAACGAAGGCCAGATGAATATTAGTTATCATGGTACACTGTTCTCATTGTGAAATACTATAGAAGTACTTCGTAGAGTGAAGTTAAAAAGTAGCTTGAAAAAGAGGATCTTTTCTGAAACTAATATAGCGTGAAATACTAGTCTACGCTTCATGGGTATTAAACGAGGTAAAAGGCTAAGAAGCGTCATATTTTCTTGTGACTCAATGTTGCTGAGACGAAAAATTTATTTTGACATCCATACAAGTAATTTGTATGGGAATTTTCACTGACTACCAGAATACAAAGTATAATTATGTATTTTATTTATATGCAGATTTTCGTTGAATATCCACATTCTTTCAGTTTGGCCGCCGCCAACTAGTACAGTGGTTAGCGACGCTGATTGACCGAACCGAAGGGTCCGGGTTCGAATAACGGAGAAGGCATGTATGTTGTAAATGTATAGTGTCTGTGCAGCTTAGGGTCACTCTAAATACACGGCAAAAGTGCTTTCGAGAAGTTGGTGGCAGGGAAATGCAGTGGGAGACCACTGAACCCGTCCCCACCTGGATGCTCTTCTTCAGAATTCCAGGTAGAACTGAACAAAGTCGTTGTCACCTGTATAGAGCCTAAGGCTCTGTGAGAACGGAAATTTCTCACACCACGCAATTCATCATCATGGACACTATCGTAACATTAATCGAAATCGCAGAATTACACGTGCTTATAAATACTTGCCAAACAGGTTTCTCCCTCTCTTTATGCTGGCTACGGCGCGAAAGAGTATGCGGTGCTACCCCTTGCATATCTCGCACGCCTGGAATCATGTTTTGTTTTAGATGGACAAGAGAGAGCAAAGCAGCCTCAGAATTGCCCAAGTTATCCATAAATGATTATGTTGAAAATTAATCCATCCTAAAGTATTCATGCTAAAATTTATCCCATCTTGAAGTAACTTGTTAATGTGTTTTTCGCATCGAGAAATTGCTACTATTGTCATCGCCTCGTCTCCTCGTGGTCGTTGCCTTGTGATGAATAAAAGAATGTGTAAAAAATGAATGATCTAGACGTATG
Source organism: Stegodyphus mimosarum (assembly GCA_000611955.2). NCBI lineage: Eukaryota > Metazoa > Arthropoda > Arachnida > Araneae > Eresidae > Stegodyphus > Stegodyphus mimosarum. The sequence goes on from KK116308.1 coordinate 395,921, forward strand.
AAAAGCAACATCTGCAATGTGTGGACATAACGTGGAGATATTTCCAGTATGAAAAGTGAACGATGAAATTAGATTTAGATTTTGCTTTCTAGCTTCATAAGACGTTTTAGACTTATGTTTTTGTGTGCTATTTTATCAGTTTGGTATATTTAATCCAGATAATGCTTAACTAAATAAGGTGAGATTGAGAAAAGAAATTGTTCTCTGAAGTTTTTATGCTGTGCTTTTGGGTAAGTGAAGCATTTTATTATTCTTTATGTTAGAGTGACAAAGAAGTGTACAAAACATCGTTTTTCGGGCTAGCTATTATTGAGCACATGTAATTTGAATTGGATACTTTTAAGTGTTTAGAATTACGGATTTATGCGCAACATCACATTGCTAACGGCAGGCGCAAACTTGTGTCCTAGTAGAGTCATTAGGATTTTTTTCAAGCAGGAAAGTGAAGAAATGAGCAATGCCCTCGCCGGGACTCGAACCACAGACCTCTCGAATACGCGCCGAGTACGTGAGTGTGCTGATCACTACACCACGAAGGCATGCTAAGAAGGCGGGAGAAATACCTTATATGCTTGCTAGGAGGAATTTTGTCTGCTTAGTCTGATATCAGACAAGCAAGATTAATTATAGCAACAACACGTGATGTAAAAACAATTTCATGAATTCTATGAAAAATATATTTTTATGCTTTTGTAAGATTTTGTATTCGAGTTCATTTAATCAATTAAGGATTTGCTAAACATTTTAAATTTTCTTTTGTTTTTAATTCGCATCAATCAGTCAAAAATGCAAATTAGCTCATAATAAACAACAATTTACAATTTACATCCATGCCTTCTCCAGGATTCGAACCCAGGCATTTCGGTATGGCAATCAGAGTAGCTAACTACTTTACCGTCTGGGTTGCGCACAGATGTTTGTAAATGTATAGTATCTGTACAGTATGGGGGAACACTCTGAAGTTGCGGCGAGCTGAAGACCCTTGGACCGGCGCCGCCGAAGTGCTCTCTCTCAAAATTGGGGCGGAATTGAATTAAATTCGGTCTATCAACTGCATGGTCCTCAAGGCTGTTGGCAAAGACAGACAAATTTAACTTCTTGCCACGTGGGCTTGTGCTGACCTTTGTCAGACAAGTCAGATTGGTAACAACAACAATCTTCCAGCTTGACTAAAGGATTAATGAAAGTCCCGAAAATAAAATTTGGAAACGAAATTTATTGAATCAGAGCAATGAATCCTAAAACCAATCTCTGTTCAGAATGTGCAAATATTTGTTAAAATCTCAAGTTTCAAGAACGTACACAAAACATCAGCCTTCTTTGTTACTTCTTTGCAGAATGAGACTGAAATAAATAGTTGTTTTAAAAACATTTTATTTATTATCTCGTTGACTCAACTCGCTTTTCTTAGTAATAAAACGAGTTCGATTATAAAGGTAAACCTTTAAAATTAATGTAACTTTGACAGCAACCAAATTGCCCTTCACATTCAGAAGAAGACTTGGATCTTTGGTAAATGTTTTCACGAACAGTTTCCGAATAGTAATTATTTATGTATTATAGCTTTTCACAATCAATATGTGCGGTATCTGACGCTGATGCTGACGAATGAGGGTTTGAATAAAGAAATCGTTATTTGTGGCTGGCAGATAGGACTTTCGAAAGAAAGTTTGAACGTGAAGCGTATAATAATTCGATGTAATGGAGAATTAACGACTGCTGATTATTTTTATGGACGTATCATCAGAATTGAAATGCCTGCAGTAACTATCATACAGTGGGTTCAAAAAATAAAAGCGCATGGAATAGATTTATATTCCAATGCGTACATTTCAAGCAGTGTTATTTATTTATATTTATGTCACACTGAATATGTGGATTTTTCCTGAAATAAGTAATTAAGATAAAATAAGCATACAGAATAGGAATTAATAAGATAAATATTTATTGGTTGTCACTTAAATTATTTTACACAGAATAGTACTCTTGCCATATGTGTATACCCATGTGTGATGAGCAAAATGATGATATTCATTCGGAACCGATTACATATCAGGTCGTTGTGAGGTAAAATTCCGTACGCGTTGGAACATAATCGATTCGATGATAAAAATGTGCTTCTAATTTTTTAATCCATTGTCAGGCAGTTGCTGAAGATATTTGAAATCTCATATTACTTCCATATATGGGTGTTCCAATAAGACCGCTGAAACTCTGCACACCCAGATTCCTCACTTGGAATACATGAAAAATGCGGAAAGAACTATACATGTACGACCCATAGTTTTCGAGATAAATGCGAAAGAAAAGCATGAGTTCATATCCGGTGCAAGAATATAAAAACTTTAGCGCAAATGCGAACATCAGTATTTTCTTACATACAGTTTACATAGGAAATTCTCAAAATGTCTACCGCGTATATCGAGTCAAGCATGCGCCCTCTACAGACGGCTAACTGAATACGTTACAGCAGCGTGGTGTCCACTGAAGTACACGCAGCACGAAGACAAACAGCTTAACTAAGTATCGATAGACCTATTTGTTCAGGTGGCTTCATACGAAGAACTCTAAAGATGTCAAATTTGACGACCGTGTAGCCATAAAACTGGACCCCACGTCCAATCCAGCCAATCACGCATTGAAGCGCTTAAGTGCACTGGGCTTCCATTATGCTGGAACCATCGGCATTGTGACGGATATGACGTCAAATTTTTCTTTCTCATTTGTCTCGAAAACTATGGTACGGTAAACTCTTACAAGTACAGTTCGTTGGACATTTTTTGTGCATTATAAGTGAGGAATCTGGCTGTGCAGTGTTTGAGTGGTCTTGAAGGAACACCCTATATATGCTCAGCAATTGTTAATTCTCAGTTTGTAAGGTTTTAGTTAAACTAACCAAGTTTATTTTAATTTAAATCTTTTCTATCTCCTCTCTGCTTCAACTTCCTGTCAGAAGAAGCGCGCGTTTTTAGCTTATGCTAATTTTTGAAGTTCAGCCAAGCACTATGTAAGCCAGAGGTAGAAACCTCTCGGTTGTGTGAGAGCTTTGCCTCAGATCACGGTCACGCTGCTCAACGTTCGCCTGACCAGCTAGCAGTTTAAATTTATAAGCCATAGTGCTTACTACGTGATTGCTTTGTAAAATAAATTAAAGTGCGGTAGTATTTAGTATACCTTGCTACGCACCCTTTTCGGTAGAGGCCAATCTCCGCGAATTGCTCTGCGAAGCAAAGTTTAATTTAAGTTCTATTTTAATTTATTTAAATTTATTTGATTGTTAAGTTCGACCAAAGTGTGGTCTGTTACGTTCTGTATCTCTCCCGAATTGGGAGGTTTGTATTTAATAGTGATTGAATAAAAGAGGATTTCAAATCCCTTCACGTGCAGTTATTCTCCAGCCCAGCAGTTACATCAGAACATAGCGTACCTTCCGCTCCCTGTTCCAGTTCAGGACTTAGAACGTAAGGATAAGAACCCTTTACAGAATTTACCATGTTCTCAAAGAATACACACAGAATGCTAAGTCCTGATAGTGGCGCCCGCACAAAAAGAAGAGGATGGCCTCAACAACAAGAAGACGAACCTGAGACACCTGCTGTACCTGTCCAGAATCCTGAGATAGCACCTCCTGGCATAGAAGGATTCGGCTACATCGTACAAACCATGCGAGCAGCCATGAAGCCAGCGGCAAGTTTTGACGGCAAGACAGCCGTAATCAATTTCCTGGAAAAGCTAGACTCCCACTTCATGCTATATCCAGTCCACGAATTTCAGAAAGTCGCTCTTGCTACCAGCGCTTTGAAGGGCCAAGCGCTAAGTTGGTTCAAGTGCATCGGAAAGAATCTCTTGGGGGAACCAGGAAGCCCCACATACACGTATGAAAATTTCAAGAATTCTCTAGTGAAAGCATTTCCCGTGGTGCGAGATCGAGCCAGATTGGAAGCTGAACTGTTTAGCCGATACCAAGAAAGAATAGAAGATTTGTCTAATTTTATTTTGAGGAAAATTCAAGTTTTCAAGCTTTTGTATGGAAGTCGCCCGGATCCTGAAATTATTCAAGTTATACTTCCTAGGCTACTGCCCCAAGTTCAAGATTTCATCGAACTAAGAAATCCAACAACATTAGACAGATTATTTGAGCTCGCGGTACAATTTGAAAGCCGAAGAACAGCCGACAACGAACGACGACGCCAATTTGAGCGAAGAAGTCAGTGGAGTTCGCCAAGACCGCAGCAAAAGCAAAATCAAAGTTACGGGAATAAGGCGAAGCAATGGCCGAAGAAAGATGTGTCTCCTAAAGCGAGCGGCGAACGAAGGGAATTTAATAGAAGAACAAGCAAAGATTCCGAGGGCAACCAGAAGAAAAAGAATTTAAACTAAGAGGGATTTCTTCGAGGAAGGTGAAGAAGTCCGAAGCAGCGCAAAACCCTTCCAAAATCAATTTAAACACCGTGGTCGTTAAGAATTTGAGTTTGCCGAAGATTGAAGTTCTAATCAACAACATACCGGCGACAGCCCTCTTGGATACAGGAGCCCAAAGCAGCTTCGTATCGGAAAGATTCTTTAAGAAGCACTTTCGACGTTACAGAATTTTTAGTGCAAGAGACACGGATGTCATAGCGGCCCAAGGAGAAAAATGTAGCTGTTTAGGAAAAGTACCATTGTTCGTGCGTATCAACAACGAACAGGTAAGAATCCTGTTTTATATTGTGCGTAACCTGCAGACTTGTATTATTCTAGGTGTGGACTTTTTTAGTTTGGCAGAAGCAAAAATTGATTTCAAGGGGGGAGAACTAACATTAAATATGAAGCCAATTGAAGCGAAGAATGATAAGCCCCCGCAGCTGGACTTGGAACATTTACAAGCAGAGGAAAAAGAGAAAATCCAAGGTCTGGTAAGTCACTTTGCGAATTTATTTAGTGATGTACCAGGCTTTACGCAGGTGGTGAACCACGACATTGACACGGGGGACGCTCAGCCAGTTAGGCAAAAGCCATATAGATATGATAGGACAAAAGAAGAAATAATTGAACATCATATTAAAGAGATGTTAAAGAATAAAATCATCACGCCAATTTCTAGCAGTTATGCTAGCCCCGTTGTCCTGTGTAAGAAAAATAATGATTACCCGATTACGCACCCGAAGCGGTGGCGTTTTGCTATAGATTATCGCAAGTTAAATTCAGTTACAAAATATCCTGTATATCCGTTGCCGATAATTGAAGAAATTATTCGAAATATTTCGTCTACAAAATACATGACTACATTAGATCTCACGAGTGGCTATTTTCAGATTGGGGTAAAACCCGAGGACGTACACAAAACCGCGTTCATAACGAAATCTGGTACGTACGCATTTCTTAGAATGCCGTTCGGATTATCCGGCGCGCCGGCAACGTTCCAAAGATGTATGGACATCGTCTTAAGACCAGTCCTTGGTAAAAGCACTTTCATATATTTAGACGATATTATAATTACGAGTAGTACTCTAGAACAACACTTACAAGATTTAAGAAAAGTATTTTCATTGTTAAACGAAGCTGGTTTAAAGATAAATGCGTCTAAATGTAAATTTGCCGCAAAAGAGTTACGTTATTTAGGATTTAAAATTTCCCAAAAGGGAATCGAAACGGATCAGTCAAAAATAGTAGCCATTAGAAATTATCCTGTTCCTAAAACAGCGAAGAAATTATCGTCGTTTCTCGGGATGTGTTCATATTACCGGGCTTTCATTAAAGACTTTGCAAAAATAGCTGAGCCACTGCTAAAGTTGAAAAGAAAAAAAGCTAGGTTTTCGTGGTCAGCAGAAGCCAACTTGGCGTTTCAAAAATTGAAAGACGCATTGACTCAAGCTCCCGTCTTAAAATTTCCAGAAGGGGATAAAGGATTAGAGATTTCAGCGGACGCTTCAGATTTCGCGATTGGTGCAGTGCTTTCCCAAAATGGTCAGCCCGTGGCTTTTTTCAGCCGAACATTAAATGAAACCCAAAGAAACTATTCCGCAACAGAGAGAGAAACTCTCGCAGTGTTAGCATCAGTACAGAAATTTCGTGTGTTCTTTGGAAGTTCTCCAGTAACTGTATATACCGACCACGCGGCGGTCACTAGACTCTATTCTGGAAAAAATTTATCACCCAGATTAATAAGGTGGGCTCTCAAATTACAGGAATATAACCTAATAATTAAACATACGCCGGGAAAGGAAAATGTTGTGGCAGATGCTTTAAGCAGAATTAACTTAGATGAAAATGGAAGTGTAATTAAGATAGCCATGTTAACATCCAAAGTATTAGATTCTCGTGAAACAGTAATAGCCGAACTCAAAAAAGATCCGGAGTTCAAAAATATATACAATTATTTGGCCGACCCTGAGAATTTCAATCATCCGGATATTGTGCCGATAAGAAATAGGGCCGAAAATTACGAATTAATTGACGGACTGTTATTCTATACGAAAGCTACTAATGAGAATCATGAATATAGACCGGTTATCCCAGCTAGCATGAGGTTGAATGTATTAGAAGAGTTGCATGATTGTGCCATTTCGGCTCATTTAGGTATAAGAAAAACTGTTCAGAGAGTTCGCGAGGCAGTTTTCTTTCCAGAACTGCAAAAGTTTACTAGGGCGTATGTCCAGTCGTGCCCAACATGTCAATTAAATAATTATGTTAATTTCCGCCCGGCCGGGTTCCTAAATAGTATTAAATCAGAATTCCCAAATCAAATAATAGGCATCGATTTACTTGGACCTTACCCTCGAAGTAAAGTTAATAAAAGCCGATATCTTTTAGTTATAGTGGATCATTTTAGCAAATGGTTAGAGTTAATTCCGTTAAAACGCGCGTCTGCAAAAATTGTAGTAGATTCAATTCTAAATAAGTATATTTTAAAATACGGGGCGCCCCTAAAAGTTATTTCAGACAATGGTCCTCAGTTTGTTAGTAAAATGTTTGAGGAAATGTGTGCAAAACTGGGCATACGTCATCTAAAGATGGTCCCGTATCGTCCGCAGTCAAACATAGCGGAACGGGTGAATAGAAATGTAGTGAAAATAATTCGTAGTTATGTGAAAAACTATCACTCTACCTGGGATAGCCATATAAATGAATTTGCATTTGCACTTAGGACCGCCAAACACGATACTACACAAAAAACACCCGCTGAACTCTTCTTAGGAAGAAAGATCTTGACCCCCCTAGATAAACTGTTCTTTGTACAGGAAAGGGCAGAAGAATTTAAAATGAGTGATATACAAAAGTTAATACGGGAAGCGACGGAAAATATAGAAATGGCCCAAAGAAAACAGAAATTGTACTATGACCTAAAAAGAAGAGAGGTCAAGTACAATGTGGGAGATGAAGTGTTGAAGATTAAACACAACTTGTCAAATGCCCCAGAGGAAAAGGTGGGGAAATTTTTTCCGCGTTTTGAAGGCCCGTTCACAATTGAACAAATTACGGGGGCAGTGGTTATATTAAAAAGAAATGATGGTCAAACGCTCAAAGCGAATGTGGACCAAATAAAACCGTTCTATAATCGCAGCAAAATGGCTGTATTTAAAGATTCGTTTCAGGATCCGAGGCAATCGACTAGCCAGGAAGATATACGTCAGCAAAAACAGCAGGAACCAGCTACAACGGCATCGAAATGTCAGAAGAAGAAAGCTCCCCCCCAACAAAGAAATAAGAACCAAAAAGGTGGTTTCAAAAGAAAGTCTCACGATGCAGGTGAACAAATCTACGAACGGAATTACGAGCGCACCAAGAGAAGAAAGCAGAATGGGCAAGGGAAGCCCAATGTATCCAAAAGAACTGTGGAATCATCGGACAGGTGCCTGAGAAGCAAGAAACGTCGATTGCAGCCTGAGAATCAACTTCCCGAATACAGCAGGAACCAGGACAAGCAACGAGCAAGGGCCCAGGAGAGAAGGGCCCAGTCCACCAAACGTCCAGCGGAGCAACCTCCTCTACAAAGGAAATTGCCGAGGATACAACGACGGAATTTCAAAAGAAAAAGAGACGAGCAGGCTCCGAAAGAACAACGAAAAACGAGGAAACTGAACCAGGCCACAACTTACTCAAGTTTTAAAGATTGGGCCAAGAAAAGGATGGACGATCATAATAAGATAAGTACAATTTCGTATTCAAAAGTTTAGTTAATTTTTGAGTATACTGCAAGTTGCAGGACTGATTTTACCTCAAGCGAGGTTGACTTTTACGCCAAGTGAGCGATAAGTTCTCATATGGAAAGTAAAATGTTTTGTTAAAAGAAATTGTAATTCTTAAAGATTTAAAATTACTTAATTTTGTAAATAGATTAATTCTGTAAAAGCAATGAATTGCTGAAAAGAATATGTTAACTAAATGATTTTGTATGACGCTTTGTCTAAAGACTTGTAAAATGTCTAGAATGAAAATTCGGAAAATTGAAAAACACGATTTAGTCTGTAGACTATTAATTCAATGTAATTTGATATTTCAAGAAAGTACCTTGAGAAAGGAATAGGAAGCACTTGCTGTAAGCTTAGAAATTTAACCTATATTTCTGTAAGCTTAGAAATTTAACCTCTATTTGCATTTCAGGATTGCTATGAAATTGTTAATGTGTTATGAAATGTAACAAATAATATTATGCTAGCAATGCACGTTAAGTGCAATAGCAATGTGAATGTTGTGTGCAAACTGCGAATTTGTATGCATGAAAAGTTAAAGATTGACTATTTTAGAATGCAAGTGTTAATTAGGCTCTCCACCAAATACACTTAAAGTGTTAGACATAAAGCTAGTGAGAACCTTAGGATTAGCTGGTTATAGGGCGTTTTTTTCAGGTCTCGTATGTCAAGTTCTAACTAATGTTAGTCGATTGTAGGTGGAAGAGTTGAACACCCCCGAACACATAAAAACCCGCAATGGCGGTTTGCTTTACATCCAACACCGGTGAGAGAGCATACGGGGGAAGAATTTAATTGTGCTTGAATGATAATGTATGTGTGCGAATTTACACAGGTAAAAATAAGGATTTGTACCACCTAGAATTATTCTGTTATTATGTCATACTAAAGTTATTTTCCTTCCAGATTTTGCTGGAAGGAGTAAGACTTATTGCAAGAATAAGACGTATTAAGAGAAATGTTGAAGACTGTTGTTCAAGAGTATTTCATCTGTAAACTTGTTTCACAAACACATATATTACCTTGTAAGAGTTGGCCTAAAGTTAGAACAGGGAAATTTTCGACTATTTAGAATTGCTAGTTTTCAACATGGTCCGTTTGGACCAAAGTAGTTTAACTATCGCAATTCTGGCGGGAAGTATGTAAGGTTTTAGTTAAACTAACCAAGTTTATTTTAATTTAAATCTTTTCTATCTCCTCTCTGCTTCAACTTCCTGTCAGAAGAAGCGCGCGTTTTTAGCTTATGCTAATTTTTGAAGTTCAGCCAAGCACTATTTAAGCCAGAGGTAGAAACCTCTCGGTGTGTGAGAGCTTTGCCTCAGATCACGGTCACGCTGCTCAACGTTCGCCTGACCAGCTAGCAGTTTAAATTTATAAGCCATAGTGCTTACTACGTGATTGCATTGTAAAATAAATTAAAGTGCGGTAGTATTTAGTATACCTTGCTACGCACCCTTTTCGGTAGAGGCCAACTTCCGCGAATTGCTCTGCGAAGCAAAGTTTAATTTAAGTTCTATTTTAATTTATTTAAATTTATTTGATTGTTAAGTTCGACCAAAGTTTGGTCTGTTACGTTCTGTATCTCTCCCGAATTGGGAGGTTTGTATTTAATAGTGAGTGAATAAAAGAGGATTTCAAATCCCTTCACGTGCAGTTATTCTCCAGCCCAGCAGTTACATCAGAACATAGCGTACCTTCCGCTCCCTGTTCCAGTTCAGGACTTAGAACGTAAGGATAAGAACCTTGTAAGTAATTCACCATGTTTGCAAAGAGTATACACAGAACACTAAGTCCTGATAAGTTATACCTTCCACGTTCAACAGGATGGCTACACGTTTGTCTTCGTAGTTTCCCCATGTCTAAGGTAAATGTGAGCTAGTTTCTTTTAGATCTTCCATGAAATCGTCCCTCCCTTTAGGGAGCTAGGCCGCATGTACTTTGCGTATTTAAATTTGGCCTTATGTCCTCGGAAATCATTCAGAGAAGACCGAAAATATCGTGTACATACTGTGAAAAGGTTCATCCTCAGGCTCATGCTTCACAAGCAGGCAGAACTGTAAGCTAGCTTGAATACGGGTAGTCCACGGGTTCTGAACCAGTTTTGCTCCATATACTCTTTTCAGCACTGCTGGAAGTTTATTCCCCTATCTTCCTTTTCAAAACTTTAAAAATGCATAGACATTTATTTATATTTAGATTATTTTTAACATGTTTTATTAATTAAACAACAAGAAGCAATAAAAATGTTGATAATTGCCAAAAATTGAATAAAAGTAATTTTTCTATGTTAATAAACCCTTTTTTTAATGGCGAGCGCTAAATTTTGGAAACTACTAAGGCCAGAACCGGTGATCATTTTATTATGGAGGCACCACATAGGCGGCCACCGTTACCTCCTGTGAAGGGATACACAACTTATTCCTTGTCTTCTCGGGTTCTTTCGTACGGCAGTCAGAGACGTTAACCACTTTTCCGTCTGGACGGCATATTCATAAACTAAAACTAAATACTGAACTGCTAAATGAATAATTGACCGCATTATCTCCAGAAATAATGAAATTCCTCTTCCC
>KK116308.1:406674-508934 GCA_000611955.2 Stegodyphus mimosarum
GGGTAGTTTATACCAAGGGTCTCAAACTCAAATTGCGGAACAAATGCATAACCTGAAAGCAGCTGACGGCCCATCTTTTTTTAACTAAGCGAAATGTAAACTAGCTAATTAAATTTTACCTTAATTTCAAATTTCGTTTACTAAATATTTATCAAAACATAAATAATAATTACATAAATAATAATAACATTAACGCAAAGGGCAAAATTCAAATATATATTTTTTTGTTTTCTATATGTAAAACAAAATGCTTGTAAGAAATGTCTGTTGGTAACACTTTATAATTCAAAAGTACCAAAGGATAAATATTAAATTTTCGAATTGATATTTATGTCAAATAATTCTAATATTTTGAACTAATTACTCAATAACTTATTTTTAGCATAAACGAAAAATAAACAAATTATGAAAGCTTTGCAAACTTTCAACAAAAACTTTCGAATGGGACCAAACTTGTGAGGCTAAATACTGAAACATTCATTTTCACCTGATGAGTTCGGAATTAAAATTTCAGTAAAGGAAGATTAATTTTTATATTTTATATATTTTTTTTTCTTTTCCCCGTTTTATTTTTCAAGTTTATGCTACTGATGTATTTTTATTTTAATTTTGATATGTTTATATACATAGAGTAACATCTTAATCACCGTTGCAATTATTAGTATTGTTGAGGAATTTCATTGCTTTGATTCCAATTTTATTTAACTTTGGATACTTTAAATTTTAAATTTAGCAGCAAATATATAATTTAAATGCATTCGCGAGCAGCATAATATTCCTTCGGATTTTGATTCCACTGCCCTATACGTTAAGCTGCGCGTATGAGATGAGGTACACGAAATCTAAAATACTGTTTACATCTCTGGCAGCATGAAGGTTGTAGAGTTAGCAGTTTTTTTTTTTTTTTTTTTTAAGCCGGAGACATGAAAACTATGCAATGCCCTCGCCGGGACTTCAACCCTGACCTTTCGAATACGCTTCAAGTATTGTTCCAATTACACCACGAAGGCATGCGGAAAGGAGAGAGAAAATACCTTATAACGTCACTGGAAGCTGTTGTGCAGTCTAATAGATGTCAGTGTTCTTTGAATTATGCACAGTACTTTCAATCATCACCCCAGGTACTAAAGATGAAACTCAATTGCTGAGTTTTTTTCGGAGGACGTCGGCACAATAACATAATCTATTTAAAAAAAGAAACAGCTTAAGAGGGCATAAGGAGTGGGAAACTGTCAATGTAGACATCACTTGCCTCTGTACTTGTGTTTCGTGAGTTTGGGATGAAGTACGGGCCCCTGTTGTCTTTAGCAATAAATTCGATTATTATGAATATTATGAATATGAACAGTCCATATATGACCTTTTGCATAATAGTTGAAGATTATCAACTACTAATTATTTTTCATAGTTAAAATGCTGTGAAAGTTTTTAAATTTCTAATCATATAAAATTAGTTAAGGTCTACTATTAGTTTGACTTAATTACTGTTACCGTTTCTTTGAATGATATTTTTCTCATCTCCTTATGCTATTAAAATAGCCCTGGATTAATGTGATCAAATTAAGCGCTTTTACTGCATTTAGACTCTTCATTTCACTGCCATCTTTTGCCCTTCTGAACGGGGCAATTTTAATAGCATGAGAAAGTTTGAAAATAATTTCAGATTAGATTTATACAGACGATGATGCATTTTATTTCGGAGCAGGAGAGATGAAAAAGTATAGTGTCCTTGCTACGATTCGAATACCAGACGTTTCGATTGCTAGCCGAACATGCTTCAAACTAAACCACGAATGAGGTAAGGAAGAAACAAAAACTTTACAGGCTTACGAAGTTATCCCCAGTATATTAATTTTGTAAGAAATACATTTGTTTGCGAACAATTGTACAATCAAAGTGAACTGACATTCGTTCGAACTAAACTCATTCCCCAAAAGATTAGAGGTGTAGCATTTGTTTTGCATCTGTCTTCCCTTCAGCGTCTTCAGAAATGTAGTCTGCATTGCCTTTACAAATGATGCTGTCCATTATTTCACAAGAAACATCGTCTCCGCGAAAGAAAGCAAAGTTAGCCTATGTTCAAAGATTCTGTGAAACATGGGCAGCCTGTTGTTTTATCATGAAATCGCTACTATTCATTTTAAAAAGCTCATATTTGCAAACATCATATTTTTATGTACTGGGTAGACGTACAAAAAATTCTCTTATATTGGAAACGCTAGTGGCCTATCCTCTCAACCAAACGAAAAGAAATTTTAGTTATTGTTTTTTGAAAGTATGCGATGATTTAAAATAATAGAGCTCTCGCGATACGGTCACAGCAAAAACAATATTTCGAAGTTTGTGAATGACAACACCCACTTTTTCCTGCGCAAATTGATCAGCGCACTGAAAAGTTATAAATGGCACTGGAACGATACACATATGACGTAAATTGCTGGCGTAAATCATTTGCAAAAAAGAGAGCATTGCAATGACGACACAAGGAGGAAGATTAAAAACATTTTTATTGGAATTACAAGTTTTTAAAGTGGCCACCTTCGCGGGCGATAAGGCATTGCATAAGGGAGATTGTTGACAGCATTGACGAATGTAACATTTCAGGAGGAATCTCTGTGACTTCACGTTTTGTGCCATCTTTCAGTTTCGATAAATCTTGTCGATATGATGTGCACACTTAGATTTCAGATGATCCCATTACCAAAAGTCCATCGGAGTAAGGTCAAGAGATCGCGTTGGTCACGAAACTGCAAATTTACGTGGGATGACTCCATCTTGAAACGTTGTACACTTTAAAAACTTGTAATTTTCGACGTTTTTCCCTCTCCTCCCTTGTTTTGTCACTGGTTTCTTCTTTGCAAATGTTTTACGCCGGTAATTTTCATCAAGCGTGTATCATTGAAAAGCCATTTATGGATTTTCAGTATTGGGCAGAAAAAATGTGGATGTTGCCATTCGAAAATTTGGAAGTTTGTTCACTGTAACCGTAATCATGAGAGCTCTATTGTTTTAACTCATTACAATCTCGGGCGCATACCTTCAAATAACAATATCTAATATTTTTTTCGATTGTTTGAGCCGATAGTCTGCTACGGGTTTATATATCGGGGTATGTTTTTATGACCACCCTGTAGAGCGGGGAGAAAAATGTAGTTGGTTCGTCAAGATCATGCAGTATTTTGCGTTTAAGATTAAAATTTTGAACATATCATCGAAGGTAATTGCTTCGCTAATTAATTATAACAAAGCTTTGAATTTATCTGTCTAAACGTAAAATATATACGGTTTCTAAAGAGTTTCTTCTTAAATATTTACGGGTTCTTAGAGTTTCTTAAAAGTTTTTTAATACTTACATTATTTATTTCAAAAGCCACAAATCTTCTGCACAGTCAAAGATGTTAACGGACAGGAACTAAATCCACATCGAACTAGCCTTATACTGCGCCTTGCACTTCTTAACGGCAAGTAGGCCATCGAATTTGGTTTCAGTATATTCCGATTATTTCTAAGTGATGTCTTGAAATACAGTTGAGGACCATAAAAAAGAACACTAATCACTGCTTAATATTACCTTGCCACGTTACCTTTAATATAATTGGTAAACGCTTGATACCATTGATAAAGTAAATTTGACATAAACGCCATCTATATAAGCAAACATTAGCAAGAGATTATCTTAATTAATCATATATATTTTTTTATTTTAAATGTCAATGCTTCCCCATTCATTTTGCTATGACATTTTGATTTGGAAAATATTATAAATAAGGTATTCTGTTTTATATCATCTTATTATTGTCCTGAGCTTCTCAGCTGTGAAGTTAACCTTCTCATAAAGGTTTTCATCTGCAATGTATTTGACAGCGCGTAATGTGACGAAAAGGATAAATTACCACGTTAAATCGATATAGAAAAGCCTTAACGTGTGACTAGATCTAAAATGAGCTGTTCCTGTAACCTACAAGAGAATTAACTGAAGTATAGCAAATTTCTTTCTCGTGACATTATTACTTAGAGTAAAGCAGTGTTTCCGTTAAATAAAATGAAACCTCTGAGAATTCCATAAAATTCCCAGTATGTGAAAGGGCACTTTAAATATCTGAAAACTGAAGTAGATTTAATGCATTCACTTAACTAAAGACGTTTATATTTACCTCCCAATCTTTGCATCTAACGTCTGTGTTTTCATTTAAAAAATTGCGGAAATTTATTGACTAGATTATAACATTTATCCGTAATTGACTGCCGACGACACTATCAAAACATGTAAACAAAATTAATTGTAGTAGCTTTTCGACTTAAATTTTAAACAATAAATTGAGTTTTGTAAATGACCTACCCGCTAAAGCCACAGACATGTAGGATATTAATCTTTTTTCTCAAATTTCAGCATATCTATAAAACTCTGTATAATTCGACCTATTGTAAAGCAGTTTAACAATTACCATCCACTTACTTGTAATCCTGCTCCCAAAAAAAAAGATCACATAAAAATATATAGTTCAAGAAAACTAAAATAATATTATATAATAAAAATAAGAATGGCATGGTAAATAAGCATCTTGTATGATATAAGTGCAATAAATTTTTATCTAAACAGAATCAAAAACAAAACATACTGAAACACTGAGAAAAAGTGAAGTTAATGATTGATATATTATGTCATAGCTTCCCAAACGTATTTTAGGGCGGAGTGGTAAAGTCTTTGAACAATGGTAGTTTAGTCCGGGATTCGACTCCAGGCGTACGGGCTGGTTGCATGGGCATTTTCGTGGTTTCTTCATGTGTAACTTGTACACGAGCCAGTTTCCCTTAGAACGTCCTCTACGAATACATCCCTTAGTTAGATAGCCCTTCAGTGCTTTGCCATTATTAAATAAACCAAACCCTAACGTAGTTGGCCTACTTTCCACTTTCCGAGCTGCAACCGCACCACTTTTATCACAATGCCATAAAAAGCTGGCTTTTAAATGACATCTCTAGGTAATAATTGAGAAAACGTCTTAGGTACTCATTAATATGTATTGCTTCAAATTATTAATTAAAACTCATCAGGCAACATGGAAGAGAATAATAATGATGAGCTATTTTTCAAAACATTTATAGCAACGGACATGCAAAAAATGCACAAATTCCTTCCAAGACATGTCTCAGTAGTGTATATCGAAAGAACATGTCATTTAGACATGCAGTAAGTATAAATTTGGGGTTATGTTTTCGGAACATTGTTGCAAAATTTGTGTATACATAAATAATTTTAGTGCAATTATATGTACATTTTAGTACGTCTCGCATAATGTAACATGAAAAGTCTCAAAACGGCAAAAGACCGCCGGAAAAGACGGGGTTAAAAAAGGTAAGTCTGTTTAACATTGAGGTAAATGGTAAGTTTGTATTATAATACTGATAAGAAAATGCCAAGCGATGGTTTTGGCGATTAATTTTTGTCGCAACATTTGGCGGGAAATCTCCAAAAGTCACCAAACTTCTTTATTATTTTGCGGCATTTTGATACGATTCTAAAAACTATAACTAGTCCGACCCCTATGTAACTGAAGCTGTATACGTTCTTATGTAAAACTGTGTATGCCTCCCAGCAATTTCCAGAAATCAAAGATACTGGAAATTTTTCAGGGGTCGGGGGAATACTACACTCTTTTGCAAAAAAATCGAAGCACCTTGCAGGAAGTGGTTGTTTTTGATGAAATTGAACGTGTGTATAGCTCATACACAGGTAATAAAATAATTAAAAAATCAAGGTCATAGTACCTGTTCACGGCTCAGAATCACCCACTGAGTGTTCAAATTAGTAGTTGGTCGAACCGCCCTTGGCGGCAATGCATGCTTGAATTTGTCGAGGCAAGGAGTGGTAGAGGTTCCTAATGTCATTCTGCGACACATTCTGCAAGGCATTCATAAGTTGTCTCTCCAGATCTGCGATATTTAAGGTACCCGAATCTGGCGGCCTACCATATCCCAGACATGCTCGATTTAACCAATTTTTATTGCTGCCCAAGGAAGAATATCAACTGCATGCAGACAGTCCAGAGATATGCGAGCGGTATGTGGCCTGGCATTCTCTTGTTGGAAAATGGCCCCAGGATGACGTGCCATGAAGAGTAATGCAACTGGCCGCAACTCAACATATCGTTGAGCTGTTAAAGATCTACGGAGGATGACTAAAGATGACCTACTGTCATAAGAAATAGCGCCTCACTATCACAGGAGTTATGGCTGTATGCCTTTGCAAAGGCTGATTGGGACCGCTGGCCCCGTCCACTCTAAATACGAACACGATAATCATCTGCTTCAAGAGGGAAGTGGATTCATCTTTGAACACTATAGGATGCCAGTCTGATGGCAGCCATGATGTTCGGCTGCGACACCACTCCAGGTGACTCCGCCGATGTTGTTGGGTCAAAGGTAAAAGTCTTAAACGCCTCTGAGCGTAACCCGGCTTCAGACAAGCGCCGTGAGATGGTGGAAGGGACCGCGGGAGGTATAGACGTGGCTGTAATACGTCGAATAGTCGACAATGATGCCATTGAGGTGGTTCGGGCCTGGCGAACAATCATCCTATCTTGCCTCACATTTGTGCTCCTTGGCCTTCCAGTGCCTTCATTTCGCCGGCAATTTCCTTCTAGCAGAAACTGTTGCCAACATCTTTGCATAGTAGTGTCTGTACGCTGCAGGTGGCGGCCTATTTCTCTGTTTGACCACCCTGCTTCACGCAACACCACAATGCGACCACTTTCGAAGTCGTTTAGTTGTCTGCAAGGTGTTCGATATCGTCGTAATGGCATCTTTAGTTGCTTCTTTACGGAATTACAATGGCAGCAACAAAAAAAGATAAATTTTCCTCCTCTGTTACTGGTTTTATACTGTGCGAATTGCGCATTAGAAATGCGCGCTATGATCGCAGTTCCTATTCATTTGCCTTGAAACTTTGATGATTTGCATGCTCGATCAAGATGTTTTTGTATAACAAATTTCGTCACGATCGAAAACGTCCTTCTTGGTGCTTCGTTTTTTTTTTTTTTTCAAAAGAGTGCATGTGCATTTAAGATCGGAGAGAGCGTCAGTTTCGGTTTTGTTCTCTAGAGTTCAGAGTTTAACTTAGAGTATTCAGAGATCACGTATTGCATTTGAGAATTTTATATTCCCTTTGTGTTTAACGCTCTTAGTAGTTTGAATATGTATGAATATGTTTTTATGCAAATTTCCAGAACTGTTTAGTGTTTTAGAAAAAATAAATTTCATCAAGTTATCATTGATTTTGTGTGCATTCAATCTATTACGAACCCGTACGAACGGAACAATATTAAACAGATTGTTTATAACTTCAGGTGTCTTGGAAAAGAAAAATGAAATACACGCAAATTAGTACGACCTACTCCCAAGTTGTTGAATAATTTGGTATGATTCTTGTACAAGATTATAATATAGCGTATTTCTATATAATACCGTTGTTTGTATTATGAAACTGGCGTAAGTATACATGTGTGCTTAAAATTAACCTCAAATTCTGCTTTTGTAATTTTTCTGAAAAGCAAAAATTTTTTTTAAAATTATTTTTCTAACGAAAACAAGTATTATTACGGTTTATATAAAAGCGAAATACTGTAAAGATAAATGTATTTCTCTGTTAATTCTACCCAGCAGCTGAATGATCTAGCAGATGAAAGTGTTTTTCATGGGCCTCACTGTGTATAACTTAAATGTAAGGGAGTTATCTCAAAATAAATTAGACATCTTTCGCCTTATTCACTTTAATCATCTTTAACCTTAAGCAGGTAACATTTTGTTTTGTCAACTACAAATAACCAAACAAGCAAGTTTAAAACTTTCATAGGTTCCCATACATTCTGCGTCATCCACATCAAGTTATTGCAGCAACTTCTCTTGGGAATAGAAACTTCATAAAGCTGCTATCAGACTCACTTATATTCATAATTCGAAGATTTCTGGGGAAATATTATCAACAAATCATTAAAATACTTTGAGAAATTCTCTTTCTTCCATAGCTTAGTATACGGCATCTGAAGAAAATCATTCACAATTTCTAATTAACAGTTTTTCAGCTAACGGTTAAAAACACCTCATACAAGAGTATCTTAAACCGATCCATAAAAAAAACCTTTAATAATTTTGCATTTTTAAAGCTTTCCATGAAGAAGAAAAGGAATTTAAGGAGAATTTTTGCTGCGGTTATTTCTATGTTTATAGAATAAATAATTTAATTAAAGGAATCTTAAAGGAAAGAGTAAAATAAAGTTAACTAAATCTAACTAAACTGTTCACAAATTTAATGTATAAAATCGTAGATCAAATCCATAAATAAATCACTGTAAACAACCTGATAATCTTGCATTTAGTCCTATTCGCAAATGAAACATATGTCTCTAGCTTCTTCCTTCGAACATGCTTTATTAGCTTGTAAGATTATAATCAGTTTGTGAGATTATAAACAATTTTCAAATTTCAGAGAAAGTGTGATTTTTCTCCTTGTTTATTATTCCCTTCTATGAAGTTAAGGAAGTATTGTGATCGAGAAAAATTTCCGGTATTTATTTCAACGGCAACATCCATTTTAACCGTTCCCGAATCCATTTGAAGGAAATTTTTTGTGTGATTTTCGGACGTACGGACAAAATAATGAACTCTTTTCTCTAAAACGAATTGTAAAACTGATTTAAAATGGATTCAAAAGTGATTTTTTCTTGACATCTATATGTACACTGCCAAAACAAATGGGGGGAGGCAGTTCTATATCTCTCGCTCTGTTGGGCCGATTGACGGAATTCAACTTGCGTTTTTTATATCTCGAAAGCGCGACTTACGATGCATATTAGATTTATATCTAGTATTGTTCTAATATAGGTATTTTGACACAAAATATGACTTTTTCTGAAATGATATGCCAATTGTTTTCCGCATTTTGATTCTACGACTCAAATTATGCCTGCCATGTTTTATAAAAATCGCATTAGTAGTTTTTAAAAAATTAGCTCTCAAAATTTTAGCTTCTCAGTATTAAATGGATTTTGGTATATATTTGTTAATACCTGTTTCTTTATTTAACTTATTTGATTCTTCCTTTCATATTTCGAAATTTAGGTTCATTCCAAATAAATTTCGGCCATATTTTATGATTTAATTTAAAATTTTTATTTTAAATAATGTTCATAAGTTTTTCTAAAAAAATTTTGAATTATGACATATTAAAGTTTTACCATCGTCTTAAAGTAGATATATTTCTGAGCATACCTGCAAAAAATTAGCGTTTTTTATTCAAAACTCCCTAAGATATACGTGAATTTGTATTTTGGTGCATTTTGAAATTTGGCGTATTTATCATAAGCGATAATAACGAAAATTTGGTTTACGCACTTTGTTAAAATTATTTGAAAGTATGAACGATTATTTTTCTCCCGCTCGTGGACAATGAAAAAAAGGAAAGGAAAATAGGTTGCTATAAATTAAGAAGTTCGCCAAGTGAATTTTTCTTGGCGCAAACTGAAAAAATTACGCCAAGATGAGTTTTCTAAATTTCTCCATAAATTCCGGACCACATTTTACAAAATTTAATATTTACGCATAATTTGAGTCGTAGAATTGGAATATGTAAAAAAAAATTGGCATGTCATTTCAGAAAATGTCCGATTTTGTGTGAAAATACCAATATTAAAAGAAGGCTACATATAAACCTAATATATATTATAAGTCACACTTTCGAGACATGAAAAACGCAATTTGAATTTTGTCAATCGGCCCAGTACGACGGGAGATATAGAACTATCTCCCCCTTTTTTTTGCGCAGTGTGCATACATATGTATTTACGGATGTATCACGTATAAATCAAAAACGATTAGAAGCAAAATTAGCCGCTGAAATTTTGTTCATGGAACTACTAGCATCTAGTCCTGCACCATCCTTTTTTAGTGTAGTTGGCGGTAGCAAACGTAAAAAAATTAGTTTTCGACAAATAACAAAATCTAACTTTAAATGCGAACTTCCGGTTCCTTATATTTGGGAAAATTTTGTACTTGTTATGAAAAACAAAACTATATGAAGTTTGACTCTCGTTCAAGAAAAATTGACGGGGATATTTAATTTCAGTATTTGCAATTTTTGGTGTCATTTTCGACTTGCCTTGAGTGATCGGTTAATTAAGTTAGAATAATTCGAAGAAATATATTTAAATAAAGTGAAGCAAAAAATATGTCTCTTGTCGATTGAGTTAAATAAAAGCTTATAGTAATAAAAAGGAGAAGGAATTATGTGTTTCTTTCAATTTGATTTGAATTTAAATATTTCAATATATATGCATAAATTATCAGGTGACTGAAAAAGTCTTGTTCATTTTATTACGAAAACAACATCGAGGATGTGTTTTTTCTCATTTAATGCTCTTATTCTGAGGCGAAAGAGAAATTCCGCGATTTCCTTGCTGATGATTTTTTTCAACCATTGTTTTCTTCCTTCTGTATCGATTGTTGTCCCAAGCCAGTTGGAAATACCAAGTGACATTAAGAGGGCTATTCTCAGAGTTCCGGTAGTCTGCGAAAACATTTTCAGCCCATAGAGACTCATCCCTGATTTTGACTTGTCTAAACCATTTTAACGTTCTCAATAGTGCAACTACTTTTTCCTGTTTGAAGAAAACATGTCATCTGTTTGTGTTATATACAGTGAACTGACTGTTTTTAGAAATTTGTTCTTTTCCGATCCATTATGGCAATAAAAATGGGAACTAAAATAAACGTTATAACGCATCTAGAAAAATGTGCTGCCTTTTTCTTTTTGGTGTTTTACATTTTATCATAAACCTTCAGAAATATAATACCATACGAAAATACTGCTGAAGACTTTCAAATCTATTAAATAGCTTTCTATTCCTTTCCCAATGAAGAAGTGTTATTTATATATGCAAATAAATCTATGTTGTTTGTTATGAATAATCCCAGTTGTCTGACCTCAGCATGAGAACAAGGCCACAAAATTTATCTTGGTAAGGAGTACAAGATTGCATCTGTCGTTGGGAAACGCCTTGGGCTCCATGTGCATGTAGTATGACTTTGCCCAGTTCACCCCAGTTGTAAGAGAAAACACCCAGAGTAATGTTCCGAGGGTCTCCCACTCCTTTTTCCCTATCATCAAACCACACGAGAGGACGTTTGGCTAGCCATATATTTTGAGTGCCCGCTGCCGCAAAGACATTATACATTTACAAACATCCGTGCCTTCTCTGGCACTTGAACCCGAGCCCTTTGGTACGTCAGTCAGAATCATCAACCACTATCCCGTTTAGAAGGCAGATAAACACACTTAATTAATTAATTTTTTAACTTTTCTGAGCTGCCCTTTGTGCTTGCAAACTACGAGGTGTTTTCAAAAGGACTGTACATCTGAACGTCTTCTGATTAGCCAATTTGAAGTTCCTGTTTCGGATTTAAAGAGAATTTTATCTACATAATGCCTTTTAAAAATACGACAAATTTGATCAATGTTTGCAAAGGATATTCGATGAAGGAAAATCACCTATTAAAAATGCTGCGATTTGATTTGATGTGATATGCAATTCCTACTTAAATAATATAAAATTCATCGCGCTGTTTGTGTAAGCGAAATATGTGAGAATAAGTTTGAATTTCAGAATACCGCTCCTATTCTGCGTAATTCGCTGTATCAATTACAGTAGAATTCCCTCGACGCGGCAGGAGCGGAAACTCGCCTATTCCGAATAGCTAATTATACGTTTCTAGAACTTATTTATTCATGTTATTATTCATGTTTAACGATGGCATCTGTACAAATCATAACATTGAAGCCCGCCGTTTTATGTTTTCATGCTTTTTGATCTATCTAAATAATACATAAAAAGCGTATCGATTAGCTAAAATTAAAACACATACACATGTTTTTATATTTAAGAAAACACAATTAAACATAATTTTAAAAATTATCGTATTTATCATCATTGAAAGTTATGGCAGTTTTTTATTGTAATGGCATATAACTTTTAATGTATGCCTGCATATAAGATTGTCACCGTAGTTTAAAAAATTATGTATGGTATTCTAAAATATGTATATAATGGAAATTTATAACATCAGGTACTAACGTAGATGAGCCTTTCTCCGAAAATCTTAAGAAAATCTATTATCCGTCGTAGGCATACTTCCGTGTAATTTTCTTGCACTGCATGTCATTTCTACATTATTCTTCCCGTCTTCCTTATCATGTATCTCCTTTACCAGTACATGTCCGATTATTTCGTCGTTGTATCGAGACAGTGTGAAGAAACCCGAATTCTCTACATCCAAGTCTGCATCTCATCTGCTAATGCTATCCGGCTTCCAAAATGTGGCTAAATCCAAGATGTCAACCACGGGCGTCGAATTTGTTTTAAAACCACAAGAATCTTGGTCGGTCAATTCGACATCAACGAAGATGATCCTAGGGCCCGATTTACAGGGACGCAAAATAATGTTTTTTACATCTTTTCAAGCAAAACATGAAGTAAATCTGAGGTCTTTTATTAACGCATTGTGTCTCAAAATCATGGACGGTACTATCGACGCATGAAAAGGCATCGGCAGCTCATTTTTATGTTATCGATATTTTGTTCATCCCGTTGGTTAAATAAGGCTTACGACACTGAGAGACAAAAAACAAGATAAATGGCTTTGACATTTAAATCTTCATATTATTACCTTTTTATGTAGTTTGTATCTCATAGGATTAAATTTTGTATTTAAATTTAGATTCTGAAAAGTGCTTCTTACTTCCTTGTAGGAAGTAGAGGAAAATCTTGAAAAGTTTCGTGTATCATATTTCAACGGTAATATCCATTTTGACCGATTGCGAATCCATTTTAACTATTTTTTGTAACATTTTATATATGAGTAGAATAAATGACCTTTTGTTTTTCAAAAAGTATTGTAAAATGAATACAAAATGGATTTTTTCGTAACGTCTTTGTATACGTACGCAAATATGTATCTCGTAGAACTCGAAAGCGATTAGCCGTAGAACGTTGAAATTTTGTAAATCGGTCTGCTACAACATTTAGTTGTCCATTCTTTTAATTGCACTCGGTACTATTGTAAGCATATATATGTGATGTACCAAATGTAGTCGTAACTCATTTGGTATCACATATATATGCTTACAATAGTACCGAGTGCAATTGTGCTCAAAGTATCAGACGATAAGTTTAAAGAAAAAACAGGATCCATTTATTAATTTCCGTGAAAAACAGCAGTTACAAAAATCAGATCCCCGGAGTAAATAACAAAGAACAACTAACAACTTTTTGTATTGAAGTTTACTCCATCGTTACATTAATGAACCCCCCCTCCGATATTCCTTTGCGAGTCCTTTTATAAACCTCTCGAAAGGCGGAGCTTCCAAGAAATGACGTCAGCTAATCCTATTCGCTTTAAATATTTCCATAACATTCAATAACTGTACGTGTAGAAAAGGCGGGAAACCAACTTGACTACGGGGCTGTGGATTTAATTCCACGTACTCTGAAATAAGAGATCGTCGCTATTAAAGTGAAAAGAACATGATGCATTTAGAATTGTGACTGGGGAATAATCAAAAAGAAAAGACGAAATTTAAGTTAAGGTTTTAAGTGTAATTTTGACTATGGAATTTTATTATTACATATATATATATATATATATATATATATATATACCCACTCTGCTTACTCGGTTTCAAAGTCCTTGCCCGGTATTTACTTTCGCAATCTTTCGTCGTAGTCATATGCAGCACCCTCTTAAATTACACTACATTAGTTCCAGTTGCTAGTGCTTTGTCGAAAATATTCGTATTTATCTAAAACATTCATACCAAATGAAAATAATAATAATAATGATAAAAATAATTTTCGAGAAATAGCGAAATCTAACTTTTAATGCTGTCTCTCCATTCCTATACTTATATTTGAGAAATTTTTATGCGTGTTATGAGAAAAAAAACTATGAGAAGTTTGACTCCCCTGCGACAAAGATTGTCCGAAATATTTTATTTCAGAATTTGCTATTTTTGATTTCATTTACAACTTTCTTTCAAGGATCAGTTAGTAAAGTGAAAATAAGTTGAGAAAATAAGTTTAACTAAAAGACAGCAAAAAATGCAATGAAAAGTCATGCGATGTTACATTTTTTTATATTGCCGGTGAACTACGTACCGGTTAAAAGTGATTTTACTATAAAAAGCCTCAAAAACCTTAATTGAATGTTAATGAAGAGTAACAACTGATCTTACTGCTTTGCAGTTTACTTGCTTTCCGTGAAAAAAAAAGAGCGTCCTTGTGCGGTTACGAAGTCATCCTTATCTTTTTTTAAATAAAACTTTAGCAAACTCCTCGCTAAGCAGCAGGCAGACGATTATTCAGTAACAGAGTATATGATTTATGGCGTCAGAAAAGTCTTCTGCTTGTGACACGTGTTTTATCTTCTTAGAACGGACTGTGTAAAACAAATTTCTTTTTTTACCAAGATCCTGTGTAATTTCTGGCTGAATAATAAAATGCATTTGCAGTTAAATAAACCGTATTTGTAACTTTTTCTTAACTGTCGTCTGAAAGGCCGCGAAACAGTCACTTCATTGAAATGAACAAGAATCTCTGTTATTACTTCACGTACTTCTACTGACTATTCGAATATAACAACAAAATATTATATATGTAGAGTTGCAACAGTTTCAAAGCCTTGACGTCTAAAACTTTGAATACGCTTCGAATACTTTGAATACCCAGATATTCTGTGTTTAGCAAATGAAATGTATTTTAGCATGCAAATGCAAATGAATTTAATAAATGAAGAATGGGAAATAATCTTAAATTTGCATTGCATTCAGTGTGATAAAATGAACACACATATTACTCGCGTGTTGTAAATATTTATAAGCATTACCAGTTGCCTAGCTATTTAATGACGTCAAATAGATATCGCATTAGATAATTAGTAATTGCAATTATTAAAAAGAGTATATTATGATTTTAAATTCTTAAGTTTGTATATTTAGAGCAACACATAAACTATTGTTACGAATTCGTATATATGCAAGTAACTGTAATGATATTATATGTGAAACTGTAATGTCTTTCGTATAATGCAACATGAAAATTCTGAAAAGAGCTAAGCTCTACCGGTAAACTAAGGTTGCAGGGGAAGATCTATTTAACATTGAGGTAAATGAATATCTCGCTAAATTTGCGAGATATTACCAAGCTGGCGATGGTTTCAGAGACTAATTTTCTGCCAAATTTGGCAAAAGTCTCCAAGCTTGGTGATATCTTCGGCCGATCTCTGTCTAACTGTAATGTGTGTTATAATTGAGTAACTGTAAGTAACTGAGTAACTATATGTATGTAACTGAGTAACTATATGTAGCTGTAACCGTATTCGGTCCTCATATCGCTTCCAGTAATTTCGAGAAGTACTAGCGATTTTTGGGCGGCCGGGTGAAAACTATATAACACTGGAAAGAGCATCTATTCTCAGCTGTTTAGTACAGCCTTAATTCGGAGTATTGAGGTATCTCCGTGAGAGCTTCGCTGTTTTGTTGCTATTCGTATTGTTGCGATTAGTTTGTTGCTATTCGTATTGTTGCTATTTGTTATATCTTTTGTTGCTATTCGTTTAACGTTCTTAGTAGTTTGAAGTGTAACTACTGATTGTGCTCTGTGATATTGTGAAGAGCTGCGCAATTATTTTGGTGGAAAGTTCAAGAACTGTGAAGTGTTTTATTTGCTAAAATAAATTTTATCAAGCTCGCATCGGTTCTGTATGTATTCATTCCATTACGAAACCCTTACGCACGCAACGCCATTTTAATTTGCAACATAAATTAAAGATGTGTATCAAGATTAATGAAAAAGGGAAATCGTATTTTGCGACTCAACTTGAGTAATTATATTCTTTTTCAAAACTGGCAATATCTGTTAAAATTGCCAATATTCTATTCCGCTTGACGGTTTAAAGCTGTAGCAGGTAACTGTAAAAGGACATGAAAAAGGCAAAGACCAAAATATAAACGTTTTTAATATCTAAAATTCCAGACATTTTTGTGGCTTCCTGAGAAAGGTCAAACACAATATTACGTATTTCCCTCATAACAATACCAGAAATCGTAGTTGCTTTGAATTTCCATGAAAATGTTATTGATTAATTTCCTTCTTACAGCATCTTAATAGTATTAAATTTAATTTAGAAATATTGCAGCAGACTCGATTCCATATGAATGAAGAATAAATTGATCGAAAAGGCATATGCTGTCTTTATAAAGACATCTTAGAATTATAGTATTTATAAATATTATCATATTATCTTTATATGGATGATCATGGTGTTGTGTGTTTAGCTTTTGCAAAGAGTGGCAAGCTGCCTTTGTGACCAAAGTAATGTAATAGCAATGATATTTATAAGTCATACCTTTGGAAGTTTTGATATTTTCTCAATGTACGAGTAATAACAACAGAGCGAGACATTTTTTATCACAAATCCCAAATAATGGGAGGAGGCGTTCCCTTGCTTATGAATAAAATGTGATTGAGAAAGCAGGATTGTGTGTATTCAATTCGATTTTATAATTTCAATAATTTATTTTTCATCTAAATGCTCACGTGAATGAAAAATTACCAAATATTTCAAAGTCTAAAATTGAGTTTGAAATAGGATGGCTCTAATTCCTGGTAAAA
The DNA here is from genome assembly GCA_000611955.2 of Stegodyphus mimosarum. NCBI lineage: Eukaryota > Metazoa > Arthropoda > Arachnida > Araneae > Eresidae > Stegodyphus > Stegodyphus mimosarum. The sequence goes on from KK116308.1 coordinate 423,393, forward strand.
AATGTTCCTTTAATATTTTGCCTTTGACTTTTGTCTTAAATTTAAATATCAAAGGCTGTATCTTCTATATTAAATATTAGCTCAGCATTTTTTGCCATCAGGATCGTAGTTCTTCACAACTTATTCTTCTTCAGAAAACATCTGTTTATTGATTAAGATTAATCGCTCTCGGGAAAAGATTAGTCAGTGTCTTCTTTATCGTTTTTTCACTTTAATGGAGCCTTGCGACTCAAAATAGAAAAGAAGAGTGTTATAAGAAAATTCAGCTAACTTACAGAATTAAAGTACTTAACTGAGCATATTACGTCTTTGAAACTGCAGCTCTAAAAGTCTCACATTTAAGTGGAAAATATCAAGGTCTAATTCCTGGCGCCGTTACATGCACAGAAAGCCGACTATGGAGAGTAGGAATGTCGAGTAACAATATAAACTTTTCGAATACCATATTGTTATAACTAAGTAAAGTGCGGTTTCTAGAGTTCCTCTTGGGTTAAGATAAATGCCCACCAGCGGCCGAGCAGTAACGTTGCTTAACTCTAGTAGTTCTCTCCGGAGTTCGAATCCTGGTAAAAGGTTTGTCTGCACAGAAGTTTTCCCCATGTGTAATGTGTATTTGATCCAGTTTCAGAAAGTACTCTACGAAGGCATTTCTTTCCATACGCAGATAGCCCTCGAGTACTTTGCCGTAATCAAGTAAATAAAACCAAATTAAACAGTTAAGATAAATGAACGTAGCCGAGCAGTAGGTAGTTGACAAAGGCGAGATATTAAGCCGATAGTTTTGAGTTTGAACTCTTGGAAACATCGAGTGGCTAGCGATGGCTATCTACTACATGATGGATTTGACTTTGAATCCTTGAAGACGGGAAAACGTTGATGAATGCCGGTTTTAATCTGATGGGTTCGGGCTTGAATTTTTCTAAAGAGTAATGTTCAGCTGTGATGGCGTGTCACCATTATGTAGTGGTGTGTAATTGGCATTAATCAAGATACGCTGTAGGCTTCGAAAAGAAAGTTAAAACAAAATTGTGTCCAATAACTGCTGGCCTACACAAAAATTCAGTACATTACGTTAATAACCCTAGAAGGAGAAATACATAAAACATTTCACTTAACCCGATTATGTATAGCGCCTTTTCAATAAATGCACTCGTAACTGCATCACATTAATTTATTTTATCATTCATGAACGAATAAAATCTTGATCCAGATTAAATATGAAATATAAGAACATTCTTACTCCAAATACTGTCTACACACGCGACACGTGCATCCAGCTACTTTCAGATATAATCTGTCCACATCGCAGGCTATCGCTCTTTGTAAACATTAAATTATTCGCACTTGAACTCTTGTTGTCAAGCTGCTCACGATGTATCTTTTATTTTCTGCAAAAGAGATTCGTTGAGGTGGAATCGATATCGGGTAATAAGCTCGAGCATTAAGCCCTTTCAGCTACATCACACTTTTTGTAAAATACGAGTCGCGTTTTTCACTTACGACGAATTAATGAACAAATATTGCAGAATAATAAAATCACGATGACATACACAGCATCGCTTCGAAAACTTTTAAGAACAGGCAGACTTGCTTCTTTTCTCGTTATCTGTATCTAGTTCTATTTCTTTTTGCCTCGACTGCGTCTTATTTTCTCGCAGTTCATTATGGGAAGAGCGAGAGCCGAATCCCCCCCTCCCGTTTAACGCCGTCGTCAGAAAGAGGGTGAAAACTCAGTTTCGCGAGAATATTTTCCCGCATGCAGCTATTCGATGACGATTCAACTTACGATTAAATGGATTCCGTTTAAATCCATCAGTGAGAAAATTGTGTCACATCAGCAAACGCTGATCTCTGATTTGATAAATTAGCTTTGAATCCTCCAACAGAGCGATGATAAGCAATGCTTGAAACTTTGCTAATGGATTCCGGTTTGAATCTTGAAATGATTGTTTGTGAGTGTAGGGTTTTTACTGAATATGAGATATGAAAATCTGTCGAGTCTGTCCTGAAGCTAATGTTAAGGGAAGAGGGCTACATGAGAGCCCTGAATTTCATGACCTAGACAGTTTTGGACCAACAGTAGAACAGATATACGTTACATAGTCTTTTCCTTTCGCTGTGATTGAATGAACCATTTTAAGAAAGTGTATCATTAACAGAGAAATTTATAATTCTGCCGATTTTTTGAAACGAAATTTTCCTTAATTATGGAATTCATTTTTATTTTCGTCAAATTTTTAAAAATTATGCTATTTAAAAATAAATATGATTATATTATGCCTTTTCGGTCACTACTCTGTAATGTTGAGTATAAAAAATATGGCAAGAGGATCTTATTTTACAAAAAAAAAAAAAATAAATAAAAACATGAAGCATTTGCAGTAAACCACGCGGGAACTACATTTCTACTCAACAGTTTCTCAATGAACACTAATTCAGAATTAAGCTTTTTCTTCTTTAAACATTCATTTTTCCATTCTGTTTCCTTTTCCGTTAAGATTATAAATATTTCGTAAAGAAGATTAATTTAGAATTCAGTTTTCTATTGAATGGAATTGCAAGGCTCGAGACAAGTTAATCTGAAATAATAATAATTTGAGAAGCGATAAAAACTTGCTCTGCATCTTAAATCAAAGAACACCCAAGAAGAATTTGTTTTAAACCATACCGAATGACTCATTTCTGCCGGTTTATAAGATTATTTTTAATTAATGTGTAATTTTTCTTGCATTCGCTTTTACTTAATTGGTTAACTAGATTAAGATTACGATAATATTTGTTAATTAGGCTAAGTATGCTTTAAAAATGCATATCTTTTTTTAAGAGCTTCTCATACTTCTTAATTCTATTAATACCTTTAAATAACTTCTCATTCTGCATGGGCAAGATGCGCAATAATTGATTTCATTTCTGGACATTGGTTTAGAAGATATTGCCTCATTTAAAATTCTGAGATATATCCCCTTATCATAATGATGTCATTTACATGTGGAAAACCCAACGTTTTAATTTACCCTTAATTAATTTAATCTACACTGGTGTGCAAAAATTAAGGACGAGACGGTTTTTTCAATTTAACTTTGTACAAAACCTTTCCAAATCAACACATTTAATACCGTAAGATCCCCAACACTTAAGGACATTAGTAATGTAAGCAACATTTACTAAAAGAGAAATCAGAGGGATAAAAAGAAGCTTTATTGAGAAAGTAGCATGGAGCGCAATGCGACTGAAGGCCAAAACATCCCTGTGATGGGTGTCCAGCAAGAAACATCCGGTCTTTAATAGAGGATATGACCTCCCCTGACTGCTAGGCAGATTTCACATCATTTGTGCATGCTGGATATGTGATTGCTAATAAGTTGTTGAGACACTGCTGCTCGTTCCTCTTGTAGCACCAATCGCAGTTTCGGAATCGTTACTGGCGATAAGTTACGTGCTGCCACGGGTCTCCCTAGTAAGTTCCGTACATTCTTGACGGGATTTAGATCCAGAGACCTTGCCGACCAATCCATGTGTTCAATATTTTCACTCTCCAACAGCTCTTCGACAGTGACTGCAAGATGAGGTGGAGCGTTGTCGTCCATGAAGAGGAACTGAGGACCCATAGCCCTTGTGAAAAGACGCATGTAAGGAAGAAGAACCTCGTTACAATAGCAGTCCAAGCTGACGAACCTCCTTGGGAGATATGAAGGTCGGTCCGGCTACCAAGCATTATGTCTGCTCGAACGAGAACTCTGTGACCTCCAAAACAGTCCCTTTTGATAATGTTGAAGGGGTTATTGCGTGTTCCCCGCTCTGTCCAGATGTGTATGTGTCTAGAATCGCAACTCAGACTAAATCTGCTCTCATCTGTAAAGAGTACTCGTCCCCATTCATTGTCTCTCCAATTCCGGTGTTCCCGGCACCACAGAGAACGCCTTCTCCGATGGGCAGGCGTTAGAGGTACACACCGTACAGGGCGTCGTGCAAACAGACCACCACCGTGCAGTCTTCTGGCCACGGTAAAACGCGATATCGGTCGTCCAGTCGCCTGTGTCGTGTGTCTAGCGATTTCTCCCGCTGTCTGCCGCCTGTTTCTTCTGGCCTGTAAGGCAATATACCGGTCATCTGCGGGTGTGGTTCCTCGTGGACGACCACTACTAAACCCCCGGATAGCTGTTCCTGTAGTTTGAAATTGTCTCCAAAGTCGTGAAACGATGCTGTGAGCAATTCCGAACTCTGCAGCCACACTTGTCACACTGCGGCCTTCCTCCAACTTCCCAATGATTCGACCTCGGGTAAAAGCATCCAGATGTCGTCTAACAGATTGATTATTCGCCATTTCTCGCTGAGGCAACAACTCGGTGTGATTTTAACTGCTATACGGCGTGCAATCTCTTTGTCAGAAATATTGATCTTACACCGGCAACATGCTTTATACTACTCCATTACGTATTACGTATTACTCCATTACTACCATTAGACACTCCCCCATTACGTCTACCTGCATATCTGCGCATGTGCTACCGTACATCACCTTACTTAATCTCCTGATTGGTCTTTCTGTCCGCTCTGCCTCTTCGTTCAGCTGATATGCTAATTTTTCGACTTCGTCCTTAATTTTTGCACACCAGTGTATGTAAGATAGTCCACAATTTTACGTTAGAACAGGGATGATAAATCTAGGACTCGCCTGCCACTAGGTGTTACTCCACAGGCACATATTAAATTCCTTTTATTCACTTACATTGATTGAAAATTACATTAAAAACATCTTCAAGACTGACATTCATTAAAGGCAGATTAGAAACGGCCACGAACATGGGTGCCGTTAATAAACAGCAAGTTAATAACTAATGAAGCTAATAACTAAACAGTAAATATAGTTACAAATACAATTCGATAGTTTGAAATCAAAGGAAGGATTTAAAGAAGATTTTTAAAAAGAACTGCAACAAGTGTCACATTGGATATCTGAACATATTAAAACGTAATTTAACTGGCACACTAATCAGAAAAGGTTCGTCATCTCTGCCCTATAACTACCAATCAATGTACATTTAATTTTACTACACTTATCATTTTTATGAACTTATGTATCTTAAATCAAACATATAGCACTGTTTGTGTTAGGTATGGTGACGTTTTAATAACCCACTGCATCACGAGGCCCCCAAAACGAACCTATCATAATCCCTGATGGAGTTAGTTAGTTAAAGTAGTTAAGGTGTTATTGATGTCATAAATATTGTGATCAGTTGTTACACCGATGTAACATTTCCGTATATAATAAATTTAATGACTGTAACTAACGGCAATACAATAAAAAATTTTTTTAAAAAAGAACAAAAACAAAATCTGAAATGTTTCAGATTTTAAATTACGTCCAAAAGGGCGTTTTATTAACACTTTGCGTGTTATCTTTAATTATTAAATATCATAAAATCATAATAAATTAATAAATATTAAACCATAGAATTCAGTTAAAGAACAATATCGCAAAATAATTTTAAACTGAGCATATCTTTAGAATTTCCTATACACAGCCTCACGCGCTCGAGATAAAAGTGTTTTTATTGTACAACGTTGCCATTGTTCGATTTGAAATGCTTGAGTTTGTTCATCAAAAATTCGTTAATGTTTTACAAAATATGAAATCGATAATAAAACAAATTCTAAATTTCAAATTTGGACTTCCAGATGCGCATATTCGCAGCAGGATTACGTCATTCAAAATTCAGTGGCTCCAAGTACCGTCATTTTGCCACAATGTGAGAAACATACGTACATTTATGCACATTCTTCTTTATTTAATTTCTTTAAATATAATACAGGGCTGCAATATTCGGTGGCAACAGTTTGAAAAGTAAACAGACATTTAATGCTTCCGCCGCAAATTCGCAAAACGAAAACAATAGTCCTTCGGGGACAAAGCCCCTTTGGATTAAAAAAACATTTTTATCTCCGCGCTAGACTGTGTATCGAGAATTCTAAGCATGTAATCATGCGATATTGCTGTTGTATCTTGAGACATCAGATTTTGAATAGCGTTGTCCTCCACTCGAATATGGGCATCTAGGAACCCAAATATGGAATCTGGAATTTAATTTACTATCGCTTTCAAATTCTGTGAAACTTTAACGAGTTTTCAATTAGCAAATTCAAAGATTTCAAAGCGAGCAATAGCAACATTGTGAGAGAAAAAATATTTTTATCTCCAGCGCGCGAGATTGAGTATCAGAAATTCTAAAAATATGATCTTTTTAAATATTTTGTGATATTGTTGTTGAATTGAATTTTTTTATTTAGGTGGGAAGAACATGATATTTGATAAATAAGTGCACACGCAAAACGGTAAAAAAACAGACACAACAAGGTAAAATCTGAAAGCTTTCAGATTTTGCTTCTCTTTTAAATTTTTTTTTTAGTTTTCGAAAGGCGGACACTTGTCTGTTTTCAACATTGGTCACTCCTGAGGCCGAAAGTGGTGGCAACTAGGCGTCCACCGTTACCTCCTATGAGAGGACAGACAGTTTTCACCTATGGCTTCTCCGTGATTCGAATCCAGGCCCTTCCGTATCGCTGTCGCCTCTCCAAACAACTAACCATCTGGGTGCCAATATTCAGAAGCTATAAACACGAAAAAAATCAATCTTATAGCTTGATGGTAGAATCACGGTCGGCTTATTTTATGTTTCTCCTGAGGTCTAAGTAATATAAATGATGTATAAAATCCTTAAAGCACAGAAATGCAACATGCTTTAGTTTTAAGATAAATATATCAGTGTTTATTGCAGAATTATTCAGAATAATTATTTGTAAAAAATTGTTTATTACTTCTGATTTATGTGAAATATCTTTTTTTTTGTAAAGAAGAAGTGCTAGAGTCATTAGGAGATTTTAGGCTGGAGATGTGAAAAAAGAGCAATGCCCTCGTCGGGACTCGAACCTGCTCCTTTCGAAAAGCGCCGAGTCTGCTACCGTTGCACCACAATGGCATGCTGGAAGGCTAGAGAAAATACCCTATAATATAAAGATTAATACTGTAAGGAAGTTACTTAATTAATACTGTAATTTCTTTCTGTAAAAAAGAAGTAATGATTTCCGTAAAGATTAATATGCTCCGCAGAAAGGTTTGATGGAAATTCGTCTCAGTAATTAATTCGCAGCAGAAGCCAGAGAATAAATAATATTGAGAAGTGAGGGAAAAATGTTTCACAAGAACACGCCCACGCTGCGTGTCAGTAGGAAGTTCGTGATTATCAAACACTCGGTAAGTAGAGTGGGGTTTCATGAACACGGTTCCCGAGCCTCGAGCATCACTAATGAGCTCTTATTACCATTGTGCTGTAGAACTTACGTAAAATCTGCCTAATTAGGTACTTGTAGGAAGCAGCTAGATGCAACGCTATATAACCTACATCTGGACTTTGCAGCTGGAGCTTTGAACGTTAACTACTCAGGAAGATTTCAAACATTTGCAGTGTAATAATTAAAGTAAAGATTTTTTTTTGAAGTTCTATGTTTATACCTTGCAGGTGCACTTATGATGATACGACAGATTTTAAACTCGGGCGAAGATCGTAACTAGTCTCCTTGAATTCGTTAGAATTATTTCAGTTGTAAGCGCTTTTGTTTCAAATTTCTAGTGGAATATCGGTTCAACCGTCTCGAAGTACTCATATTTAACGAAATATAAGGGGCAATAAACTATGCGTCCACCGCTACCTATAATTGAATTTCGCGTTTATTTCTTACGCTTGTTTTACTACAAACTTTATCTTTGGGGGGAATTATGAATTATCTTGTGTAAGTCTAAAGCATCCAGATGATGACCTTCTAAGCACACCTTGTGAGGTTTCTTAATTCGAATAAACACTTATTTTATGTTTTGAATCTCTACCGTCACTTCTTTCTTTCCATTTTTACGCCAGAATGCAGATGAGTTCGAGTATTAAGTAAGAGTTTCATATTGTTTAAGACAGAGCGTGTTCTGCTATTAGGTTTGCTATTCTGAGACAAGAGTTCCATTCTTCGGCCTTGCATTATACTTGTCGATAGTTAAATTCACGGGGGTGAAGTTTCTGAGCCAACTTCGCTGAAATTGCTCTGTGTAGCCTTTGGCTATTATTTATTTAAATTTAGCTTTAGCTTTTGAATTTCTACTTTGAGTTTCTTGCCATAAATGTTGGCAGACTGTAAGCACTGAGTGTACATTCTTTTCATCTTATTAAGTTTTAAATTAAGGACCCTTCACACCCTTCTCAAGATTTTGCTGTACTTCAGACTTGGCGATAACTCGCTTAACGTCTACAAAAAGGTTGGTCACAGTTTCTAATAGTGCAAGATTTAAAATCTTATAACTTATACTCCTTCGAAAGTAATATTTTTGTATATAAAACTGTTCTTTGACAATTTTTCTGTCTTGGAGTCATTACCCGTTTTCTTTTCAGAAAATCACACTTTTACAAAAAGAAATTTTTCTCCATAAGGGTGAGGTGAAATCTTCTTCACTGTGTTAAATAATTTCTCTTAATGTATGCACAATGTGGGGTGGAAGATTCCAAAGGATGGAAACGGAATTAATTGCTATAGGTTACCATACGCACATTTACTCTCTTACAGCGAAGTCAGCCGTAACGCCCGTGCATTCAGATACCGACAGGTCTCTGAATGCCTACGTTTATTATCTATCTGGTGCTTTCACCCGTCACGTTAGTTCAGGGCTCATTGGCTTCGGGAGGGGGCGAGAAGGAAATCCAGTCCAAGAGAAATTCGGCTGCACGGACGTTTCAGATGTTTGAGGCGAACAAATTTACGCCTCTCTCGATGCAAAATTTAGGCCTCTCTGGAGTTAAATCTAATGAAACACCATTAGAAGAACACAAAACATGCGCATACTTCGAAGTACAGAGAAATTTAAATTAGTTAAGGGTAGTTCCTATTGTAGAATTTATCCATCAACTTATTTGTGAATTTGCGCCAGAGCCGGGACAAGGGTGAGGCAAATGAGGAACTTGCCTCTGGTGAATCACTAGAAGGGACGCCAAACTGGCTATGCGAATTCGAAAATTATTTTAATTATGGTTTTAAATTTGCCAATTATTATTATGGGAAATAAGCTTCGTGAAATTAAAATTAATAAAACAAGAGAAAGAATTGCAAGAAAACCTGGAAATTAATTCAATGTGTATTTCAATGTTATTTCTTATTTATAAGAAAAGGATTTTTTAGCATTTTCATTTGAAAGTTATAAATAATTGGCTATGTCATTTTTCTGAATTTATAAAGCTACTATTAAAAAATACTTTAAGAATTATGATACAATTATGCAATAAGAATTATGATATTTTGATTTAATAGTACATTTATTTAATCCAACTATAGCTAGCTATTTTGATATATATATATAGGGGCGCGAATTTATCTTTTTGCCTCAGGCCAAAAAATATCTTGTCACGTCTCTGCTTTGCGCAGTATTTTTTTTTATGGATTTCTTGGCATGTTATGTGTGATGTCATTAACGTCTCTTCTTTTTTCTCATCAGTTTTCGTTTTTAACACTTTTGAAACTTTTATGTTTTTATATTTATTTCAGCAGCTTCGTTACATGTAGTCATCATTCGCTTTTTGTATTTAATCAGATGAGTTTTGTTATTTAATAATTTCATTTATAAAGGAAGTTCTAGCCTTTAATTTCCTACTTCAAATTGCATACACACGTTTTAAAGACGGAAACAGAAATAATTCTTGTTATCTTACGTTGATCCAAATCAACGATATATATAATATTCATTGTGAAAACATTAGATGTAATTCCGTTTACGCGGGCCACACTAAAAGTGCAAAATATAAATTTCATCTTGCAATAGCTTTTAGTTATTTGTAATTGATGTTTATAGCATTGCAAGTTAGCAATGAAGATTAATATCTAGTATAGTATACTTAACCATTTAGATTCAGATATGTCTTGTTCATTACCTAGATAGCATGCCTCCAAAACTATACGTATAATTTTGGTGAAATAAGGGTATTGTACTCTTTGCACGTTATTTTTACGATAATTATACGAATAAAAAATTTATAGATGTTGCCGACGTTTTAGCTTATTTTACGCACGTTATTTTTACGAAAATTATACGAAAGAAATGTAGTGATAAAAAGTAGTTCCTCTGATTCAACGGCACGTGTTACTCTTTCAATAACAAAATAACCACAGTATTAAGGAAACAGAAATATTTGGACTAAAGACATTTTCTTCCTGACAGATTTGTGTAATTTAATAAATAAGAAAACTTTTTCACAAATGTAAACTTTTAAAAATATATTGCACTTTTAGCAATATATTCTCTAATTTCTAAATATTTTGTATAGAAAATAAAATTAAGAGACAATATAACACACAGCATTGGAAATATTATTTCATTTTGTTGATATACTTATATATTATTGGCTTCCACACTGCACAAATTACTGCATAGTGCATTTGTACTTCATTAACAATGAAAGACGTAAAAATTAGGTCACTAACATCTTGTTAGAGAAGTTTACTTCTCTGTTTAAATGTATTTTCCGTCGAAATGAGTTTATACTCTTTTTATCGTGTAAATGATGTAATGAATATACGATCCTAATATATTATATAAAAACTGAAATTTTTCAAATGGACCTCATTTTGTGCATCACTGATGTAAATTACTAACATGAATGTAATAAACAATCTTCAACAAAAAGTTTCGAAAATTATTTTGTGACTCATCTTAAATTTGTAGTTGATAGCTCTTGTTACCTAAAATTTGGATTTAGCTTTATAGCAATTTGTTAAATTTTAAACTCTTGGACGCGTATGCATTAGAATTTATATTATGTAGATTTGGTGAAATAATTACCAAGACAAAATATTTTTACGATATTTGAATTGATTTAGAATATTGATCAAATGGTTTATTTTTTAATCTTTTGGAAATTGTATACATATACATATGCAGGAGCAGTGCCCGCGCTAGGCTTTTCGCCCCCGGTGCAAACACTTCAATTCCTAGAATCTGCAGCCCAGTAACTCCCTAAATTTCACAAATTTTGCCGCCCGTTAAGGCTGCACCTGCTGCACATGCTTTGGCGCCGGTGCTGTGCAGAGCCTAATTAGTTAAAAGAAGATATGCTGACAGCGTATTTTGCCATTTTGAGTTTGAAAAGAAAGCAAGATGCATCATAATGTCACTGATTTTGGTAATTTCAAAAAGTCATTCTAGCGTGTGATTTTTTCTAAGTTTAAATAAATAATTAAATTAATAAGAAAAATAGAATTTAGCTGCTATTTAATTAGTGTCATTTAACTGAAGGATAACGGTAAAACAACTGTCAAAAAATATATCCTCACATTTTATTTGAATAATAACGATAGATCTGAAAAATTGCACACTCAATAGGTTTTTTTTATGCGAAAAACGTGAGAAATATGCAATGCCCTCGCCGGGACTCGAATCCTGGGCGTCTCGATACGCGCCGATTGTGCTACCGTTACACCACGAAGGCGTGATGAAAGGAGGGAAAAAATACCTTATATTTTTCTTCAATGGCCATTTATAGGCGTTGGCCACTCTTGAAGCTGGAAGCGGTGGTCTCTTTATTATGGCGGCGCCTAACAGGTAGGCCACCTGTTTGTCTGTGAAGGGATGGACAAATTACTTCCGTCCCTACTCTGAGTTTCAACTCGCGCTCTTCGGAGTCACTAACCACTTCCTTGTCAGGCTGGCCTAAAAGAATTGTAATTTAGCTCTTATTTCAAAATTACGCCTTGAAAGACAAAAACGTATCGTGCGTTACCTGATAGGTTAAAAAAAAGGAGAGATTATGCTCCCTTTGCCCTCAGTGCTTTATCTGAACATAAATACTCTTCACTGCTGAATCGGTCGAAATGCAAAAGGGGACTATGCGTTGAGATTTTGGATTCCCAAATCTTCAGAGCTGCTTATGAATGGTTATTTCCCTTGCAGATTCCACACAAAAGACTCACTGCCTACATGTATAAGATCTCCGAATATTGGTAATTCATCCAAGCTTAATTTCCTGGCAAACGACAGGACTACGTAGAGGTTTCATGACTTTTCTCATATATAACATTAACATGAGACAGTTTCTCTCAGAAAATATTAAGGGAGATAGCTGTCATCTGATTTGCATAATTAATAAACCAATCAACTTTGCAGTAGCTTGGATTTATCGGTCACTCAGAAATGTAAAGGAATCTAACTAAAGCACTTAAAAATATTTAAAAATAATATTTATGAAAGAGTTATGATTTGTAGGGACACGGAATTTTAATATATGTGTTCCACTGGAATTTGAACAGAATAAATTAAATTGTTTTATCGCCCACAACTGTTATAATTTCAGCAAGTTAAACGCATTTGGTAATTTATCAAAGAAGTTGCTAATTAAATTATCGCATGCTTACTTCTGCAATCTGAAGTGGCTTGCCCTTTATATGGTGTCAAAATGGTATACGCATTATAATTCACGGATAAGGTAAACATATCTTGTTTTGGTTAGAAAAGCCGGAAATCTCGTGTATATCTTCTTAAAAAAGCGTAAGCGTTTGACGTTAGAAACTTTCAAGAATTACTTTTGCTGGTATTTGTCATTTCCATTTATTATTTATGCGGATTACCAAATTTTGGTTTCTTAAAGATGTCGCATACTTTCGATAAGGGCTTTTAATTCCTCTTACAGAAAAAAAGTTAAAATTAATCAATAAAATAGGTAATACAACTAATCAATACGTCTAAAGTAAATCAATGCAATTCTTAATTAATGGAACGATTTAATGCAATACGTGTACTACTTAACAATTTATAATAACTTTACTTTGATTAATATTTCTAAATAATCGAAATAATAATGCATCGAGCTCATATAATTCTTGTCCATTTAATTGTTTCTGTAAGCACCTGCAATATTACTGTAAATAAAAATTACCCTTTCTGAAGAACTTCGGTTCAGAAATATCTATTACGGTTCACCTAGCAATGATTTTTTTACCCCATAAAATTAGGTTTTCAATCTAAAGCAGAATTTTACTCTAATTGTGAATTTTTATTGGCAATGATCACTTCCTTTTTAATATTCCATTTTTGACACTGTAGCCTATATCTAGTATATTAACAGAAGTAAAATAATTTCAATATTTATATGTTAATAAATCAGTTTTGCAGTTGAATCTTGAAAATTCAGAAAGATGTCTCTCCTCAGACAATGTACACGTTCACAGTGTTTTTAATAAGTTATTCGGGGACTTCATTAATGCCACTTGTTAATAACTTATGATATACTCATTAGAATGGGTTTCTATCCAAACACGCTTAGCTTCGTTATCAAAATGAACCGGCGAACAGTTTCTATATTGTTAATTAATTTTTACCTCTCTGAAATCTTTTGTCACGTTTGGTTCATACGTAGATAAATATTTGCCTTCTCATTTTTATAGCCTCATCGTAGATCACCAGCAAAGTATAAGAGAAACTATCCCTCATTCAGGCAACTTCGCTTTATTTATCAATGGACTAATAAAGATAACGACAGAATTCCGTCCTTCGTTATGAAGAAACAAACATTAAGATTATGAGCTAAAATAATTGCATCCTTCGACATCCATTTTTTTTAATAAACTAAAAGCTTCTAAGCTATGTCTAGCACTCTCGGATAGTAGGTTCCGTCTATAAAAATTGATTTCTTCTCAATTGGAACTGGCGTAAATTATTTATAGAACCTTCAATCTTCTTTCTGAATTATTCCTTTCGCCTACCCTTCGAAGATATTAACAATAATTGCAAATATAAAGTTCTAAAACTGGTATTTTATACCACTCTCGAGTTGCTGTGTTTCTAAATCCAGTTTATTAGACCTAACCTCAATAATGAATGTAAGGTAATGGGACTTAATGAGTGCGCTGTTTTATAAAATAATACCAAAAAGTGCTGTACAGCTATATAAAACAGATGCCATGAAGTTCAATATCATTTTTAACATAGACTTACATTCCTCGATGGTGGTCTGTGGAAAGGGAAAGTTACGACGCTTTTGCGGGTTACGGAAATGCTTAGATCTCCACAACTACAGAGCATAGAGAGTTGGTTTATGTTACATTTGATAGACCAAGGTGTATACACCACAAAATACAAAAAGAATTTCGAAATTTATAAATACGGCTTAGGCGGGTTCATGTGAGTGACAAAGTTAGTGCATGCGAAGTGACTGGTCGTGCATCCCCATTCCTTCGCAGTCTCGTCTGTTCGGCAACTCCGGCTCATTTGCTTTTTGTATGCGGTTATGAATGGTTGTAATTTTTTTAAAATTTTGTTTCATTGAAATTAATAAAATTTTAAAATGCTTCAAAGAAAAGAATTGTTAAAACGTAGAAGAAAGCGAGCAGCTATTGTATAACCATACTTGGTTATTTCTCGTATCATCGAGCTTGTTACATATGTTTGTTATTTGTTGTATCATCGTCCTATATTGCATAAAATACTTACGAATAGGAATTGTATACAAGCATAAGTAAATACTATTTACATTTTGTAGCAAAATTTGCTTTCGGAAAAAAAAATATTCCAAATTCACGAAAGGAAAAGTAAGTATACTCATTGAACCGTAGCGGCCGTTTGGAACAGAGAGCTTCCAGTCAATTTTTACTTCTTTTACAACGTTTAGGAAGTATTTTGATCGCGAAATGTTTCGCGTGTCATATTTCAAAAGCAATAACCATTTTGACAGCTCTCGAATCCATTCGAACGGTGTGTTTGCGTGACATCTGTACGTACTAACAGAATAATGGCTCTTGTTTCCAAAACGAATTGTAAAATGAGGATAAAATAAATTCCGAAAAGAATCCTTTGTTGACTTCGGTACATGCATATGTATATATCTCGCATAACTCGAAAATGAGTAGCCGTAGAACATCGAAATTTTGTATATGGGACTGCTATAACATTAAATTATGTACATCTCGTTTTCGTTGCAATCAGCCGCACCAAGTGCATACACATTCCCACTCTGCTACCTGGCTCGGTGAGATCAGTTTTTTATTATGATATGTTGCTATTTCTGTGTTTGATGCATTATAAGTGATTGAATTGTGTTTTTCTTATTTTCCAATTAAGATTTCTAGCCTTTATTTAGTCTGCATGCAAATGGTTCAGAATTGTTAACATTTTAAATATTTAAGCCTCAGTAGGCTAATGTGGTGGTTGTTTGTTTACTTTTGAAGGTCTTATTAGTACAGTAAATTAAATCACTTGTGGCACAGTTTTCAGGGTCTTTTTGCCTAGTGAGTTCAAAAGTTAAATTTCAGTTTTTTACAATGAAACTGTTATCTTCCTGCCATCTGGGCGAATTGACATTTTGATGTAGAAACTCGAATTTTAATCGTAAAGGTAGTTTTTTTAACTGTTTTAACTGTATTTGGTGATTTGAGTTTTTCTATTCATATATTAGTAATAATGCAAAATATTCCATGTGTTCTTGATTGATTTCAGGAAGGCATACGAAGACTACCTCTCATTAAACATTTACTTTGAAAGACTTTCTAACGGCAACCGTTTCGTATTCAATTTGCTGTTGTTATTGTTGTTACTAATCTTACTTGGCTGATGCAATCAGAAGTAACGCAAGAATTAATGCAGTTGCAAGAAGCAAAAGATTGCGTCTGTCGTTGGCCAGTGGTCAGAGCCTTCAACACCATACAGGTGACAGACCGACTTTATGTTCAGAACTGTCCCAATTTTGAAGGAGAGCACCCAGGGGCGGATTCGAAGCTCTCTCACTGCTCTTTCTTTACTGACATCCTCTCGAGAAGACTTTCGGTTCACTGTATAAGAAAGCCCCTATGCCACACGGATACTGTACATTTACAAACATCCATGTCTTCAACGAGATTTTACCTCAGACGCTTCCGTAGGTTAGATTAGGTTGTTAGCTTCATGGCAAATAACTTTCAAGGTTATAATACGCCAGACGGATGGTTAGAGTTTTCAATTTAGAATATATACACATAGAGATAAAAACGTTGTTCAAATGTAAAATATTCTGAAATGCAAAATGCTCTTGTCATGAAATTGGCAACAACTAATGAGCAGAATTCTTGCAACATGAACTACGACCTTGTTCGATTCTTGCAACCGGCCCTTCGTTACCTCATTAGGACCCAACAGCTGCCGAGCTGTAAAGTCGCTGAACACTGGTACTTCGGTTCAAGCTTCAAATTCCGGCGAAGGGGCTAGCTGCATGGCAGTTTTCGTATTTTTCACCATGTGTAACGTATATTCGAGCCAATTTCCTTGAGAAAATCCTCCACGAAGCAATCTCCCCCTTAGGAAAATAACTCTTGAGTGCTTTGTTATAATGAAACAAATTAAACTATATCAAACCAATCGGTACCGCAGTCAGCATCGCTAACCACTTTCCCATCCGAGCGGCATTCAGCTTGCAAATACGATTTCATACACTAAAAATGTAATCTCAGGAAGATTAATTATTGTACAGGAGTTTCAACAACTTAGCCACTTGCGGGTCCTAAAATAGCTAGAAAACAGTCAGAAAAAATGCACACATTAATTTTCTTAACATTCATTTTCTCAAACTTCAGTTCACATACGAAGTAAAAAATTTAAAATTTCTATTTTCTGTCTAAGAGAAATGCAGTTCATGTATTTTAAAATGGGTGTTTCTATATACATGTGTGCGCGCGAGAGAGATATAACATTAATGAAGTGAACGAGATTTGTTGAATCTCATTTGCTTTAATGAGATGAAAATTAAATATTGTTCGCTAGTTATGATGTGTTGATTTAGTTGACATTCTAGTTTATTGTAGCACGTAAATTATTTAACCGAAAGTTTCGGAGTTTGTTTACATATAGTGGTCGAGAACGTAACTATATAAATTTATAATATTGTTACTGCAAGTTCTAAAGGAAATATATGCACATGAATTTCCACGGAATGCTTTCTAAGCAGACAGTTATCGCTTCTGTTATGCATGAAATCTATATAAAATTAGCAGGAAAGAATTAACTAAATAAAAATACATTTAATTTTAGGTGCAGCGTAAATACTTATTTACTAAGCAAACATATAAGCTCATATAAGCTCTTTGTAAATTACCTCTTTTTGTACTTGTATTACCTACGAAAAATAACATTGAT
This sequence comes from Stegodyphus mimosarum, assembly GCA_000611955.2. NCBI lineage: Eukaryota > Metazoa > Arthropoda > Arachnida > Araneae > Eresidae > Stegodyphus > Stegodyphus mimosarum. Next base: position 440,575 of record KK116308.1, read on the forward strand.
TTTGAAATCAACAGTAAATAATATAGATCACGTCAGGTAGAAGTGTGCGGGCGCCAAAATAGCATCATAGATAAAGATGGTGAAACTCCAGCACACTAACCATCTGGACTCTTCAAGGGCTCTCACCTGGCATTTTATTTATAATTTTCAAAAGGTTACAAGAAAATCACAAGAAGCTTACAAATAAAGTTACAAAGATTACGAGATATTTACAAAAATGTTACATGAAGGTTACAAAAAGTTTACAATGAAATTACAGAGGTATAGAAGATATAAATATACCAGAAGTTTATAAGAAATTTATGAAAGGATTACAAGAACTTCATAAAAAGGTTATAAGAAGTTCATAAAAAAGTTACAAGAAGACTCTCATGAAGACACTGTCCGCACATTATGAGAGTAAAGTTTATGGGCGACACTGGTTGAAGCTTTGCTGATGTAGGTAATTTGTGATGGATATTTTTTGTGTAGATAATCAGTGATGAATTTTAATTAGTGACAGTTTATAGCTTTCGATGTTGCACTGGGAATCTTTTAAATTAGGCATTATAACTTTTTTATGTCTAATGTGAAATTTCTCTGTTAGTGGATTTGTAAAGAGGTAGTTGTCTTAATCTCCCCTTTACCCATATATACACAGATCATAACAGCAATGCAGGTAGATGTATTCAAATTCATGTTAACTTTTTGAAAGTGAAATAATTTTCTTAGTAAATAATTTTTGTCCCCATGAACGATTAAATGGTTTGTGGAGGCTGACCAATAATCCGAATCTCAGTGTGCACGTTCAGATCCCATGTTAAGACTTATAGCTTTATGGGTTTTTCTTTCACCTGCTGATGGGTTTAATATCGGTCTTCTCTGCATTCAGCTCTGGGCAATGCCGTTAGAAATGAGAGAGCTATATGACTATGCGTTCAGCGATTCCTGACAATTGATTGCGTAAAGCTTCAAGTGCCAGGCCAAATGATAAATAAACCTAACTTATTTTTTTTAATAATAAAAATAATATTCCGAAACTATTTTTCAAAATGCAATTTTCAAAAGTACTTTAATAATCTTTGGAGACAAATAATAATTATTAAACAAATAATTTTCCTTCTCTTCTGAAAGGGACTGGTGTTCTAATTACCAGCTTTTATTTATCAGTCCTGCAATTAAAAAACAGTAGGTAGTTTTCGTAAAACGTGAAAACCTTGATCCAAGAAAGAAATGAGATACTATAATTTCCGTTTTCCGTGAAAGATAATAAATACAATTCGCTGTAATAAGAATGCACTGAAATCATAAAAATTCTAGTTGATAGAAGATCTTCAATCCACATTGTTTCAGGAATTTTTCCTAGATTTGAAAACTTTCGAAGATGCAATTTCAAATACAAATAACTATTTTGCAAAAGAAATGCTGCGCTATGCTACAGACTTGAACATTTCCAAGTAAATATGTACAAGTTGTGAGGAAAGTGAAATATGTAAATGAAGGTTTACAGCAGAAAAACAGAGGGAAAAGCATTTTGTCATATTCTTCCGCAGTTACGTCATACTATCAAATGCGAAACCGTGGAATCAATCGCTGATGCCGTTTGCCTCTCCTGACTTTTTCTTCCAGCGTAAAATTTTCCTGTCTATATTTAAGGATCTCTTTTTATATTGTCATCTATTTTTGATAACAAAGATGTTGTTCTCCTATGTTAAAAATTAAGAAAGCCTCTATTACTAGAAGGCTCAAGATCTAAGCTGAATGGTATCTTTAAAATTAAAAAGAACATTAAATAAAGTTTTAAAATTAATTCGTGCATTATTTATATCAGTTATGGACATCTGGAAAGCCCGCAGACTTGATGAATTTTCGCAGTTCTCTGCAAAAATGCTGAAATTTTTAACATTATTGCGTACGTGCGGGTTCGTGAAGGATTGAATGCATCCAGAACCAGTGATAGCTTGATAAAATTTATTTTACCAAATGAAACACTTAACAGTTCTGGGACTTCCCACAAATAAGGCTTGTACAGCTCTGCTTATTATCAAAGAGTGCAACAGTAGTTACATTTCAGACTACTAAAATTAACAGAAACATAGCGCAATAAAAAGCGCATCTAAAAAGGGGAAGCTCGTATAGAGATCTCTCAATATACTGAACTCACGCTTAACTGAACAACTGAGAACTTTTATTGGGGCATATATGTCCTGTTAACAGTCAAAGGCTTAAAATGAGTAGTATGTAAGGTAGTTTCTGCCTTCTCTTCGCTTGCCTTCGTGGTGTAACTAGAAAGACACTCGAAACGTATTCGAAAGTCCGGAGTTCAAATCCCGGCGACGACATTGCACATTTTTCACGATCCTGCATCGATATAACTATGTTTATAAAAATATCTAATATATACGATATGTGATACTACGCTAGTATAATACTGATATCCGTATAAACTACTAACAAACATAATGCTTTTAAATAGCTTTCGTTTTTCATTAATAAATAATGTATTGATACATTTTGAGTAGAATAGGAATAATAGCACACGAAGGACTAGGACTTCAACATATGGCGATACAGGTACTGTCCCGTGATGCTATTCATCTAGTGAAGCGTCTTACAGAAGCTCCGTGCAAACTTTCCAAAACATTTTCATGTAGTTATTAGTTAGAAGAATTTGCATATTAACCTAGAGACTTTTTTGGAACAGTTTTTTCCTCACAAATATCTTGCCTTCTTGCGAAAGGTATTTTACAATATTGTTGATTTTGTAATAGAATTTTAGATTACTTATTATATATCTTCAAAACTCGAGTTCATTTATAGTTGGTCTAACGCTGTAATGTGCTTGTGTTTGTGGCTATGAGGAAAGGTTGTGTTCTGGAGATCATCATCGAAATATGGAAAATTGCTATGTCACTTCAGAAAAACTCCTATTTAGTGTCAAAATACCTATATTAGGATAACGCACCATATAAATCTAATATATGGGGGATTTCAAAACTCATAGGCAAAAACTTAAGGGGTGATAAAAAAAAACATCTAAACAAGCAATTTTCAGCATACAATGACCGGCGCAGAGCAAGGGATGAACTGCTAGACGGTGCTGTAGTGGAAAGCATAAAGCACGAGTTTTCTAAAAACATCGTCATTTCTAGTGTGGATTTCAGAAGGTATGTGGACGTATAGTAATCAGGAAAAGGCCGACATGCATTTTATGTATGGTCTTGATAATGGGAATCTCTTAAAGCCAAAAGACTGTAAAGGCAGCGTTTCCTGAGAAGACACATGCCAGACCGAAAAGTGTTCCAGCGATTGCATCAGTGTCTGTGTGAAACGGGATCTTTGTCGCTAGCATGTATGATACAGGGCATGGCAGGAGTGCGCGGACGAAACAAATTGTAGAAGACATTCTACAAAGAGTGGAAAATCTTTCGGATATTAGCACGCAGGTGGTTTCCCGTGCCGTAAATGTGCCCCACTCAATTGTTTGGCGAGTATTACGGGAAGCAGGAATCCACTATTACCATATACAGAAAGTGCCAGCCTTGGTACCTGCAGATTATGCGCTACATGTCGAGTTTTCACGTAGGGTTTTGCAACAGTTAGCAGCGCAGCCTGATTTCTACCTGCAGATTATGCGCCACATGTCGAGTTTTGACGTAGGTTTTTGCAACAGCTACCAGTGCAGCCTCATTGGTACCTGCTGATTATGCGCCACATGTCGAGTTTGCACTTTGATTTTGGCAACAGCTAGCAGCGCAGTCTGATTTCAGTGCACATGTGTTATTCACGGATGTATATACCTTTACTCGTGAAAGGATTTCTAATGCGCATCTTTATCACTCCTTAAAATTTCTCAATGAGTTTCTAAGCACCCTGTATATCCTATGTTGGGCTTCAGAGATATGAAAAACTCAAATTTCATCAATCGGTCCAGTAGAACGGAAGATACAGAACTGTCCCTTTTCTGTGTATGCAGGGTGTACATGTAGCAACACAGCAGGGCAAATTTAACGCCTGTTAATAAAATCCATTGTTCTTGGGTTTGTGTTTAAAATCCATTGTTACATCGAAATGTTTAAGCATAACTTTGATGCAGGAAAATGTCCACCAAACGATTCAGCTATGAAGCACATTTAAACTGCAAGTTACCGATTCTCTGATGAAAACCGGAACATGACTTTGGGCGTGGATGAATCTAGCTTACGACGGAGGAAAAAGCGTGATTCTCGCGACTTATACTCGAGATTTTTTTTAATTGGAGGCGAAACCTAAAGTGTGAGGCTTGTATACGCGAGAATGCAGTACATGGAAACCACTATAAAAATCGAAGAACCAGTTTACGACAAATAAAAAAGAAATCCCCTAAATTATTTTATGTATATATTTTTTTTAAATATGTAGAGTCTCACTCTTTTTTGTAACATGCACTAAAACTCTGAATGGATCTAAGCGACTTATCGCTATGTCTAGTAAGACAAACAGAAACCTTATAAGGGTGTAAAAGACTCATTTACTCAGAATTCAAATAACTGACCAGAGGGCACTTCTTGTGCTTACAAAACAGCCAGTATTTATGGCGTAGCTCAAAAGTAATGAATTCATATTAAAGTTAGTTGTAAGTTAGCCAAAGGCTACGCAGAAATAATGTATGACCAAGTTGGCTTTAACCCACACCGACGTGATAAGCACTACTTGCAAGAGTAATGCAACGTCTAACACAGTCTTCTATTGCAGAATTTCAACTCGTAACGTGGTCTTCAGCAGGCAGAATACGCTCTGATTAAAAAATCTAAAACTTCCGTTTAAATACTATCTCTTTCTACCTCAATTAAATATGCGTAAACCAAAATTCACATGCTGGCAAGAAAACGGATACAGTAAAGATGCGTAACCTAAATAACTGGTTATTTAAAGTAAATAAATGCTTAGCAAAGCTTAACATCTTTTGATTTTATTCCTGAAAGGGCTAATTCACCAGCCGCTCTACTCCTAAACACGCAACCAATAAATGAAATTTCAGGAATTGGTATTATTATTTTTCCACTGAGCTACAAATTTCTGCTCTCTTCTTCCATTCAATTTCACGGGCGTATATTTTAAAAAACCTGGCACTGAAAGTTGCGAAGTAAAAGCACAATTTTCTACTACGAGCTACGAATTTCAATCTCAGCTGAACTTTAATCTATTATGTCCCTCTTCCTTTGTTTTTTTATGCTTCCGATTCCTCAGCCTCGTTTTTATCCCCAAAGGAAAACTGTACAACTAATCATGAAAAATTCAGCTGGGTGGATTTTATTTTTTCGGTCTAATTTCGATGCCGTCTACATGATTCATATGATTCCGACTATATTCGCTGACTCTGATTCAAGAAATATATTAATGTATAGAAGACAACTTTCTTTTTCTTCATTATTTTTCGTTTTATTAACGTATAAACTTTGCAGAACGTGAGTAACTAGTTTTTGGTTTACCAGACCTTTTGCTTCATTTTTTATTTAATTATATTGAGGTTTAAATTAAACAAATAACTAAGAAAAATAAAGGCATGTCCCTTTAAAATCCGCTTTAACAGGGGCAAAAACAAGATCAAATATGTATATGGACATTATATGATTTCCTGCTAGAGCCTATTAAGTTACATATATTTGTTTGCTGCATTTCGTTTCATATTATTGCCTCAAATTTCATTAGAGACGTATTTCTCACTCAGTTAATTCACTTCTCACTTCGCGGCAAAACAAAAATACATAAAAAAAAATCTGAAAGCTTACAGATTTTCCATTACGCTCAAAGGGACTTATGTGTTATTACCTTTATTTATTAAATATCATGTTCTTCGTTCTTAAACCACAAAATTCAATTCAACAGCACTATCGTAAAATAATTTAAAGAAGGAACCAATTCCAAATTAGGGCTTCCAGATGCCCACATTCGGTATTCAAAATTTGATAGCTCTAGGTACCGTTGTTTTATCACAATGCTAAAAACATATATACATTTATGCAGATTCTTCATTATTCAATTTCTTTAAATACAACACAGGGCGATAATATTTGGTGACAACAATTTGAAAAGTGAACCGACATTTATAGTGAATCAATGCAAAATGGCAAAAAGGAATTAATAGCCCTTCTGGGCTAACGCCCTTTAGTCTAAAAATTCAAAGCATCTTCATTAAAATTTGTAAAACACAGGAAAACTTAAAACACTAAATGCAGTTAAAAAAGCAATTTTTGTAATTAAAATTAGAATTTCTACGCAAAAGCAAACAATTCGGTCAGCTGGCAAGAAAACAAAATTTTCGGTGCACAAAACTGAAAATTAACTTTTGATTCCACTGGGCAGAAACACACTAAAGTTGGTGCACCAACTGACTTAATTCTTTATTCTAATAAGAGTTTCAAATGTAATCAAATGGCAGCCTCGTTAGGCCTAGCGTAAATTAACCAAAGGCATAAAATCCTTAACCGGAATATAAGAACAACATAATTCAACCCCCTTTTAAAGCAAAAAATATACAATTTGTCACCATATAAGATAATTAAAAAAATAAACAAAAAAAAAAAAAGCTTGAAGAACCAGGTTACAGATTGAGTGTGTATGTGTGTGTTTTTATATAAGTATGTGTATGATGATAATTATTTTACAGTCGCGAGTGAACTGATGTTAAAAATTTACTACATATTGATTACGTAGTAGAAGATGTGAAGAACTTTTGAAGAATCACAAAATCACTTCTCGATAGTCCAAATATCTCTTTATTACTTGCTGTATTTCCCTGTGGCATGGCACATCACAATGGGGCCAATCTGCACCCCATAATTTTCATGATAATGCATTACATTTTTAATAGAAGCAACCAAGCAAGAGATGTACTTTAGCTGGTAAGTGTAGGCAGAGGAAGAGCAGAGTAGTTGGACTGCAACGTTATTTATAGTAAAATGTTTCATTAATATGATTGGCTAAAACTTATACGCAATACAAAAGTTTTAGATGACATAGTATGGAATTAGTTTTCAGTTATGAGGCTGTTTCCAGAAAGTTATCACTAGAGAGGAAGTATCCAAATCAAAAATGAGCAACCGAGAAGCTTTTTAAATTATAATTTTGATTTACATATTTTTTATCTTACACATATATACATATGCATTTGGTGCCGCCGATTGCAAAGATAAATGGAATTACACAGCTGCATGTTATAACAGTCTCATTCACAAAATTTCAACGTTCTGCGGCTACTCATTTTTCAGTTATCGTAGGTACATACGTACGTACGAAAAATTCTCGCTTCTGAATCCCTTTTAAAATATTTTACAATCCGGATTTTGGAAAAACAAAAGTCCTTTATTCTGTCCGTACGTACAACTATCAGGCAAAAACATCGTTCAAATGGATCCGAGAGCGGTCAAAATGGATATTTTCGTTGAAATATGATCTCGGAAATTCTCCGAAATTACTTTAAAAGAAACCTACATTCGAGAAGGAATACATAGTAATATAAAAATGAAAATGTCTTACATAACAATCTCTAATAAGATACCTTTATTTTTACTTCCTTATAACTTGGATCTCGCATCTCCTGAAACTTCGAATCATTCATAAACAGTTCGAGAATGTGCATGTGCAATTGATAGATAGAATATCAGCTCGTGTTTTCTTCATTCTGACTGGTTGGTTCTTGTATTGAGCTAGCATAAATCTAAACAGTGAAAAGGAAAAGATTCTTTGGTGAAAGGGAAGTGATTCTTTGGAGATACTTTGGGAGTGTTTGTCTCTGTTAGTAAAACGAAAACATTCATGTGAGTTAACAACAAATTACACTAGTTATCATAAATTAAGGAAAAATCACAAAAATCACGATTACTTAAAAAGTTACATGTATAATTTTATGAAACTTACCTACAATATGCAACACATACACCGGTGTGCAAAACTTAAGCAACAGCAGGGTTTCTTGCCATAACTAAACGAAAAATCAACTGAGAGACATGAAATGCAGAAATGAAGGAGAGTATTATGTACGTAAAGGATGACAAAAGCATCGGAGCTGAAAAAGGAATACATGTTATTTGCATGCTTCCTCAGGGTGTTGCATTTACGGTGGCCAGCAGTGTATATTTTATACACAACATGTCTTGGAATAATGAAGCACACCTCAGTTTATTACAATCATTTATTCCCTTTCCTAATACGCATAAAATTTTTCTAGATATGTCAATAGAGGGAATAAGATATTTCTTCCGTTAACCGTTGAATTTTTCTGATTTCATCCAGGAAACCTTGACAGAAATCATTTATTCGGGATAGTGAGGATCTTGATCTAATTTTAAAAACATATTGGTGCATTAGGTAATTAGAGAATTTTGCATATTAGTATGGTTGAACTGGAGGTAATTATTTGTTTATTAATAGAATTTTAACCATTGATATGAAAGCAGCGTTTATTATAAACATGATATGCGATTTGATACATTTTCAGCTCATTTAAATGTTTGCAGAAAACAAGCTACAAAATTAAGAATAAAATCGAATTTCCCCACTTTATTTCATATTAATGCATCATGAACTGCATGCTTTAAAGTATTTCAGATAATATTCAGTTGCATGATTTGATACCAGAACGTTTTAGATAACTCTACTTCTGTTAATAGCTCCAAGATAGAAGTTCTGCTACCAAAATCTCATATGGGATTCGAGGAAGAATTTTGATAAATCTATTTTCTGCGCAATCTATTTTATGAATGCATACGCTTCTTAGGTAACCGAATTCTGTCCCTCTCCGCCATAGAACCCCAAACAAAATAATGGATCAGAAATGAAATTGAGAGGATTTTACTTCTGAATGGATCTGTCTGCCAAATATTTCGAATCACTTTGCAAACGAAAGCCATTTCCTGCAACTTCCAATTTGCATAAAATCTTTCCAACTTTTATTCCAGAACATTCCAGCAAATATCGAATATCTTCGGTTTTAGTAAGGCTATGTCAAATGCATTGCTTCGAAAAAAATATGCTTATTCTAAAACTTCAAAAAAGCAGGCGCATTTCTTTTATTTTCATCGCACTTTTCGCGAAAGTTTTGAGTTTTTGTTATGGCAGCAATTGCAGAGTTCGAAAATGCATAGCTCTTCTCAAATTTTGTTGTTTTCGTAAATATATATGTATGCATATTTTTTTTTTTTTTTATATACTTTATCTGCATAGAGAGGAGGTACATAAAGTGCATAATTCTATGGTGGTAGATTCTTCCTGAATTCTTGAAAAGCTTCGTATTTGAACGAAGTAAATTATGTGAAAACGTTTACAGGCATTGTGTTTTAATAGTAACGATTTAGTGAGAATAACGTCACCTGGTATAATATTCTAACAAAAAAAATAATTCTGGAAATCCTTATTGTGTATATTTCTATTCTTGCACATTTGTGTTATATGTAACCAAAGCAAATAGGGAAATTTATTTTCAATATTATGAAAGACTAAGCTTGAAAAGAAAATAATAAAACAGTTGTTCGTTATAAATTTCGGTCTTTCAAACAATGACATTTAACTTGGAGCAACCAAATAAATATAAAGATGAGTTAGGTCAGATTAAAAAAATGAGACATTTCAAATTCGCATCTGTCATTTTAACATTTCATTATTCCCTAATAATTTCTTTGAAGCTTATCAATTTTAATAAAAAGCAATTTCTAGTTTCAGTTATTAAGTATAATGGTTAAAAATTTAATTAAATTTTAGTAAAAAGTGTAGGCTTTCTTAGAATTGATTATTATGCTCCTTACTTAATTTGTTTTATACATTCTTCACTGTTAAATGCATATATCGCTCTGAAAATATTCATGTAAGCATGAATAAGCATAACCTCAAATTTTTTTAATTAATTCCAAAACTGGAATTCTAATTTTATCACGCTTATGAAACTACTTTTAAGATTTTTGTTACGAAAATTGTAACCCAAAAATACTATATGTCTTCAAACATGATTTTGCATTGATTCACTTTTAATGCTTTGTTCCACTTTGCATTCGTATCTGTTGCCATTAGGCAGAATGTAAAATAAAAATCTAGTAACCTATAAAATGTTTCGTTATTCCACCACGGCCACCTCTATTCATACTCTTTAATGATAAACCATATTAAACGTTAAATGATCTCTTTCGGGCGACTGTCTAAATCTCAATCCATTCAGTTTTTTTCCTTCGCAGTTTACTTCCTTGTACCAGTTACAGGAACTACTGTATTCGAAAAAGTTCTCGGTGTCAAATTTCAAAAGAACTATTGATTCTGACCATCCCCGAACTTACTTCGACTATTTTCTGAGTAACCTCTGTACGTAGAGACAAAATAAGAGAATCTTTTCTTCAAAATGGATTGTAAAAGGGATTTAAAATGGATTTTTTGGGACATCTGTACGTAGGTATCTCACATAACTCAAAAATGTTTTTCACATGTATGTATCTCAAAAGAGATTATCCGTAGAATGCTGAAGTTTGGTACATGGGACTTCTGTAACATCTAGTTGTGCATCTATTCTTTTTACAGCACTTGGCAGTAATTTTTGATAATTCTACAACTATTGCATGCAGATTAACTGAAAGCATACAAACCGTGATCGGAAAATAAGAACTGCACAGTGTAATCATATATATGTATACATGCTCACCCACGTACTCGATTTAAATGTTCTTACTCGGCCTTTATTTTCGCAACTGGTCGTAGTCACATATACTTTCAATTACAGAAATGTTTTAAATGACGAAAATATTCATGTTTTGGTAAAGCAAAATTAAAAAAATATATATATAAGATTTATAGAATAAGAAAATCTAACTTTTAATGCTGTTTCCCGGTTCCTGTATACTTGTGAAGGGTTCAGATTTCTTAGGAAGGAATAAAAAATTACAAGAGATTTGACTCTCGCGCGACAAAAATTGACCAAGATATTTTAATTTTAAAATTTGCAATTTTTGATGCCATTTTCAACTTGCCTCGAAGGACCAGTTAACTAAGTTAAACTAATTCGGTGAAATAAGTTTTAGTAAAATGTAGAAAATATATGTGTATTTAATAGACTATGTAAGGTCAGTCATGTTTTGTCAGTCATGTTCGTGGTGTCTACATCATATTTTGTATGTGCATATTATTATTATCATTATGATACGTTTTTCCTCATGTAAAAACATATTGCTATTGTTAAATATTAGGTATTTGCAAAATCTATTGCAATCTCAAATGCGTTTATTTAGCAAATGAAGAAAACTATACGCATGCATTTTACAAATCTTCCAATGTATAAGGCATATTATATTTTATATGTAACTCTTTATCAAAAGGTTTTTGCATATTATCAAATAATTCTTTCAAATCATGACCAAACTCTTTCGGACTTCTTGGAACATGGTTTCCACATAACCATAAACTTAAACCACTTAAACCATATCCACTTAAACCATATTATACATATATTCCACTTAAACCATATCATGCAAACATCGGTGAAAAAAGCATTCTCTGCATTGGCTTCACAGATTTGTTTCGACATCAGTTTTTCTTTAGTCAAAGTAAAACAAAAGATGCGCTTATCAGCTTCCGATTTCACTTGTAATTAAAACAAGATTACGCTGGTTCTTGAGATAAGTCTTAAAGCCTTTTTAAATACATTCATAAAAACAAAACTATCAGTTCTCGGTAATATCTACTAATCTGACATCCGACGGAATTTGGAAATGGTCTAATAATTGCATTAGCTTTCTGCAGTGAAGTGATTATTCATATTTGAATAACAGCTGTTATAATGATTTGTTATTAAACTTCGAAGTTTTTAATTTCTTTTTATTTATTTCCATTTTCTAAAATTTTTTATGTTATATAATAAATCTTATGCTCGTACCAGTAGCACAGCTGCAAATAAGCGCATATATTTTATATCTTATGCTTATTAAAGTACAAATAAAAAATCTGATGCGGACATCACAGGACTTCTTTGTACGGAATATTAAATTAAACACAATTTTTTGCTACATTTAAACTTCTTTCTTCGAATTTCGTTAGACATGCACTCTTAGACAAAGAAAACGACGCACCAAGAAGAAGTTATCCAAATGGGACGAAAATTTGGTAGAAGCGATGTACATGTACAGAAAAACAAATGATTACAGTTTGAGAAAAATTGGATGATTTATTGAAGTGACTGATCTTCACAAATTGAAAAAGTCAGTAACGCGTTTGTCCACCACTGGCCCTTATGCAAGCATTTATTCGGCTCGGCATCGATTGATAGAGGTTGCGGATGTCCTCCTGAGGGATATCGTGGCAAATTCTGTCCAACTGGCGCATTAGATTGTGAAAATCCCGAGCTGGTTGGAGGGCCCTGCCCATAATGCTCCAAAAGTGCTCAATAGGAGAGAGATCTGGCGACTTAGCTGGCCAAGATAATGTTCGGCAAGCACTAAGGCAAGCAGTAGAAACATGTGCAGTGTGGGGGGGGCATTATCTTGCTGAAATGTAAGCCTAGGGGGGCGTGACATGAAGGGCAACACAGCGGGCCTTAGAACTTCGTCGACGTACCGCTGTGCTGTAACGTTATGACGGATGACAACCAAAGGGTTCCCACTATGAAATGAAATGGCGCCTCAGACCATCACTCATGGTTGTCGGCCTGTCTGCCGGAAGACATGTTGGTATTACACCGCTGTCCGAGCCGTCTCCAAACTCGCCTCCGCTGGTCATCGGGGCTCAGTTCAAAGCGGGACTCATCACTGAAGACTATTCTACTCCAGTCAGTGACATTCAAGTGCGAATGAGCTCGACACCGCTGCAAACGGGCTTGACGTTGTACAGATGTCAGTGGTAGTCGGCGCAAGGGGCGCCGTGATATCAGCCTCCTTGCTATGAGCCGTCTATGAATGGTCCTTACGGTCACTGAAGCACTAGCTGCACGTACAATCGATGATAATGATGCATCCGGGGCTGTGAGTGCCGCTCTGACGATTGTTCGGTCTTCACGTTCTGTCATTTCTCTAGGCCTACCGCTTCCTTCTTAACGCTGTGTGCGGCCATGGTCCAACCATTCCTGCCAACATCATATAATAGTAGCATGCCTCTTACTCAAATGTCGAGCTATTCGCCGATAAGAGCAACCGGCTTCTTAGAGCCCAACTGCTCGACCTCTCTCAAATTCTAACATCTGTGCATATCGTTCGCGCACCTGTATGCGAGGCATAGTTACTGTCTACCAGAGTATACGGAATGAAATTCGTGAAGAATTTATGACCTGGAATCGTAATTTCTCCTCTCAAATATCCTGCCAATTGCGCAGATCGGATGCGCTGTAGCGACAACCGTTCATTCATTGGCAGCCAAAATGTAAAATTTTGCATTTTCTGTCGAAACCTGTATGCATATCAATTTGTGTCCAATTTGCTTTATATCTTCTCGGTGCTTTGGAGTGCGTCGTTTTTTGTCTAAAAGTGTAGATGTCTCATTAATTCAGTTCTCACTTCGCGGTAAGGCCAAAATACATAAAACTTCAAAATATCTTCATTAAAATTTGAAAAATATAGAAAAGTTAAAACTTTAAATACAGTTGAAAACAGTTTAAAAAAAACAAATTTTTCAATTAAAATTAGAGTTTTTATACATAAACAAACAATTCGGCCAGCGAGCAAGAAAGCAGATTTTTCGGTGCACAAAAGTGAAAGTTTACTTGGCAAAAAGACATTGAACGTGTAGGACCTGACTTAATTCACTATTCTGCTATGTTTCATATGCAATGTATATACATATATATGTATATATATATAGCTGCTATGGTAAAAAAAGTAGGCTTAGCTGCACAATCTTTTAAATTGTTGATAATACTACAACTATTGAATGCAGATTAACTAAAAACGTACAATCCTTGATCGGAAAATAAGAACTGCCTAATGCAATCATTTTGAAAGCAAGAAATGAGCAATTGACCAACATTAAAGAATAAAAAAAACTCACGGAGCCGAATCACAGAGTGGGTATATATCACCAAAAGTATATTTATATACTTTTAGTTAGTATAGCTATATACTTTTGGTGATGCCGATTGCAACCAGAAAAGGAGGTGTACAACTGGATCTTATAGCAGACCCATGTAAAAAATTTCAACGTTCTGAGTCTACTCGTTTTTGAATTATGCCAGATACCTACCTACATACATACGTACGTATATACGTACAGATGTTACGAAAAAAAATCTTTTCTGAATCTATTTTAAATTCATTTTGCAATCTGTTTGGGGGGAAAAGTCCTTTAATCTGTCCTTATGTAGAGATCTCAAGGAAAAACATCGTTAAATTGCATTTCATAGCAGTCAAAATAGGTATTTTCGTTGAAATATGATACCCGGAATTTTTCGCAATTACAATACTTCTTTTACTTAGTACAAGGAAATAAAAATTGTGGAGACAAATATAATACCCAACGATGTTATGAAATTTATAATACGCATTTATTCCATAAAATTAAATTGATTGCATGTATATGTGAATGAGCGTGAAATTTTAGTGGTTGACAGTCGTCGTACGTTGGTAGAATTTAACAGAGAGCTGACAGGAAAAGAGATGAAACTAAGCAGATATGAAGAGATCTGGCTTTCCTAGGCAGAGTAAGCAGTGGAAAAACTGATGCGTGCTAATTGCAGTCGTAATTATAAGCCCAGAAAGGTCTTTGTTTGACTGATAACCGCTTACTGAGCAAAAGATTCATCTCAAGTAACATACTTTAGAGTGACGCAAAATAGTGCAAAGCACATCCTTGAAAAGAGGATGTATTTAATGAAGAATTATAAATTTATAGATTTATTGCCATTTTGTACCAGATAAGTTTGATAATTTTGTTTCATATTTTATATTTTACACACACACACACATACGTATACATATATATATATATATCTAATTTATTATTAGAAAAGCTTTTTCATATATTATATCTAAGGAACAGAAATTTAATTAAAGCGATGAATTATTGGAATAAGTTATAATCATTATTTTAAGTACAAGTTATTTAGCTTTCCACTGTAGTAAAGATTTTTTTTTTTGAAAACTGTGAAGAAATAATGTTTTGAACAGTAAAAATTATAAGAGGTAAAATTAAAAAGCAATATTAAAAATTTACAGTATTAAAACGGTAGCTATTGTCACTGACTGTAGATTAATGGACTTATCAATAAGAACAAACCAATCCACTATCAATTAACAATAACCAAATTAAGTGAGAGTTTTTCGTCTTTTTTCCAAGTAAGGATGAAATTAGTAATTTCGCCGGAGTTAAATAATTAGCTACGAACAAAGCTTAAAAATTAGAAAGATATTACTCTTTTTGAATCAAAACACTTGTCATAAACAAAAACTAAAAAATGAAATATTTAGCAAGGAATTCTTAAATTAAGGTACTCGTTAAGAACAAAATTAAATTAATAAAACAAGTTAAATTATTAAAACGCCATATATACATACATATGTATATATATTCAATATTAAAGCAATTAAAAGAAATTAATAAGCCCAAGACTTGCGCTAAAGCTGCAAAGTAATAAACTAATAACTCACAGTAAATTAAAATAAGCAAACTTTCCATTTACCATCTCCAAGGAACAGAAATTCAATTTAAAATTATCATCGAAAAGGTATTTGTCAGAATTTTGAAAGCAGTTTTAAAATAGAATTTTCTAGTCTTCCTTTGCTTTAAAAACAGTTACGGAAAACCTTAAATCGCAAAAATGCCAAAATCAAAAGTAAAACTTACTTAAGTATTGGAAAACCAGTTATTGTTATTGATAGTTTTACTTTTGATTTTGATTTTGATATTGATAGTTTTACTTTTGATTTTGGCATTTTTGCGATTTAAGTTTTTCCTTAACTGTTTTTAAAGCAAAGGAGGACTAGAAAATTCTATTTTTTAAATGTTTTTTAAAATTCTAGCAAATGCCTTTTCGATGATAATTTTAAATTGAATTTCTGTTCCTTGCAGATGGTATAGGGAAAGTTTTCTTATTATAATTTATATATATATGCTTATATATAATGTATTTTCTTGCGTATCGGTCCTGCCCTGGAAGTTTTAAAAATACTCGCTCAATTTTCCACTTTCTCAGTGAGTTAAGAGAAAGAGCTCACCTAAATTTTAAAATCCATTCATCCACTCAACGATTGTTTTCGTTCTGCAAAGGTCACGCCAAACGTTTCCTTATAACTTTTGAACTTTATGGCAGTCTTATATAAAAGCTATCACATCGAAGCAAATATGAACTAATATTTCATCTGCGATTTTGCTGAGGCAGCTGCACATTCATGTTCTTTAATTATTCATGGACGATTTGAGGCCTAAATTGTAACACAAACAACAATGAAAACAGGTGAAATTGAACTCACAGGAAAGTAGAAATGATAATATCCTATCACATACTATCACATAATAGTACTATGTATATTTATTGCAATGTAAGCTTATTTTAAAGAAAGAATACTTTGACAGTTACCTGAAGTTTATCCATGATTATTTTTCATTTCTTCTGTTCTTACTGCAACTGCGTCCATCGGAAATTAAATTATTCACGTAATTTTACCCTCTCAATTTTCGGAGGATAACCGTATGTAAAAGGGGGAATACGCTAGAAATACAATATATATATAATATAAATGTGTCTATATTGTATATGTATATATATAAGTAAAGACATAAAGTAAACAATTTAGAACTACATTTCCACAAAGACGAAAACTGAAATTCATAATTTATAAATTTCAAATAATCCTATAAATGCAACAAAGAATTTTTTAAGGGTTTTGGTTTTAACAATTTTAAAAATTCTTTGTTGCGTTTATAAGATTATTTGAAATTTATTAATTATGAATTTCAGTTTTTGTCTTAGTGAAAAAGTAGTTCTAAATTTCTTACTTTATGTCTTTATTGATATTTTTCAGCATCTTAATACGCGAAAATACCAGGTATGTTTATATTTTTTTAAAGTTTTGTAAATATACGAGTATATATATATATATCTTACATATTTTGTTTCACTTATGAGGACTTACATTCTTATATATAAAAGTATTATATATAACTTATACTATTATATATAAGAGTTCTTGATAAATAAATTGGTTTTGTGACAAAGATTGTTTCAGTTATTAGATTTCACTGAGGTTAGTTTTACAAATATTAAGTAAATCACATTAGTTTGGGTTAACTTTGTAGCTTAACATAATTTCCTAACCCATTTTATTGGGATTTAAAATTAAATTTGAGAACAAATACTTTCTATCGCTCCCAATCTACATAAAAGAAACATCAGCTCTTTTCATAAATCTTAATATATCTTTTCCAATACTTCACTCAAAATTTCCATTTATTTATTATATTGCTCAATAAAATTATTTGATTTATTTTCAGGTCTTCATGAAACACTGGAGCCATAGATTTCCATCAATAATAAAATATTGATGAATGTTTTTTTTCCTTGCAAATGTATGAGATCCTTAGCTCAATTTTTGATTTAAAGTCCAGTCTCATTTTTTAAGAAATCTTGAAATGAATAAGCTTTTTCTCTCAATAAAACTTAGTTCTTTTATGAAATAATAGCAAAATCAATGCAATGTAATCATGAATCGTATTATAGTCAGTGAATATAAAAGAAAACTTTAGATATCTCATTTCGACAACATTCTTATATTCTTAAGTATGTCGTAAGGCGTGTGTGATTAATTTAAACTTTTCCCATAATTCTTTTCAATGGGATCTGAAATTTCTGTATTGATGTTTGTTTTCAGTGATCATTATTAAGTTCATTTGGCTTACTATTAACATGCGTAGCTTTGCTGTACCTAGCAGCAAGTTTAATGCATTTGAAACCAACATTTTAATCAGTATTTAACTTCTCAGTTTGACTGCCAGTTTTGAACATTTTAAACATCAAGGAAAACGGCTATAGTTTGTAATGCTCTGCTATTTTAAACGGTAAGGTTGTTGTACTGCTATTGTAATGTTATTGTAACAACTAGCAACCCTTTACAAAGTCTCGCAGATCCGACTTAACAAATAGCCAGTTATCGCTAAACCTTAAACAATTCACAAAATGCAGAAGAGGGTCAAAATAACCTTTAAATTTTATCTTAATATAATAAAACAAGCGCAGCTTGTGCTATAGACAAACTTCCCACCACTTGTGGATCTTTAAATAAACATAACAGAAAGTTCAGTTTAAACACTGATAACGTAGTCTAAAACTGCACATTAACTAGACTAAAAATAAACTGGCTCAGATATTTTACAGGCTCGCATTTAAACAACGGCTCATGAAATTGCTAAAGGCGGAATATCACTTTTAGGCAGAGCTGGCGAAATTTGCTGATATCAAGCTGCGAATGACAGAAATTCTTATCTAGAGATTCAAAATCCCCAGCTTAAATACATACAAAGGTAAATTCATTCTGGTGAGAAGGTACAGAAACCAGAAGTTACGATTGAGACCTAAATCATAATAACTGCTTAATTAACATAAGATATTAAACAAAGTGTAAAAACCTTAAACCATGTGTGACTCATGCTCGCTTGTATGACAGAGTCAGCCCAAGCCCACGAGAATTCTCGTGTCAAGGAGCGCTAGATTACGGCTGTCGTTGGCAACAGCCTTGAGCACCTAATAGGTAACACTGCGATTTGGCTTAGTTGTTCCGCCCCCAATTTTGAGGGACAGCACCGCTGGGTGGGACAGGTCCGAGGGTCTTCCACCCCTCTCCCCTTCCATCAAACCACAAGAGAGGACTTTTGGCTCGCGCATATTTAAAGTGCCGCCATGCTGCACCGAAACTATGCATTTACAAACATCCATGCCTTCTCCGGGATTCGAACCCCAGCCCTTCGGCACGGCAGTCAGCGATGCTAAACACTATACCGGTTGGGCGGTACCTTAAACCATAGGATCAATGAGTTCGGCCTACTTTTTTATAAATCATCAACAACATGTAGCTGGCTTATATTGGTCATATAAGAATGCATCCAAAAAATCTTTCTTAGAATGATAACTAA
Source organism: Stegodyphus mimosarum (assembly GCA_000611955.2). Taxonomy (NCBI): domain Eukaryota; kingdom Metazoa; phylum Arthropoda; class Arachnida; order Araneae; family Eresidae; genus Stegodyphus; species Stegodyphus mimosarum. The sequence goes on from KK116308.1 coordinate 459,616, forward strand.
ACCAAAGATTTTAAATCTACGTGCACTTACTAATTACTCTATATTTTACTCTAACTCTAACAAATCGTTGCAAAGGAAGGAGACAAAGGCACTTGAAAACGGAAATTCCAGTCATTCTGCAGATCTTCGGAAGATTTACCATCACTTGTTGCTATTCATTTTATGCACTATTTTAATATTATTGTGTTTATGGTATACTGATCTTTTAGTTAGGTTTGGTTTACTTAGTTATGGCAAAGCACTCGAGGGTTATCTAAGGGTAAAGATGCCTTCTTGGAGAAATTTCTAAGAGAAACGTGTTAAACATGGGGAAAACCACGAAAACGCCCATGCAATCAGCCCGTTCGTGGGATTTGAACCTCGGGCCGAACTACCAGTGATCAGGGTTAGGGTTATTCAATTACGGCAAAGCACACGAGGGCTATCTTCCTAAGGGGAGGGATGCCTTCGTGGAGGACTTTCTAAGGGAAACTGGCTCGTATACACGTTACACATGGGGAAAACCACGAAAACGCCCATGCAGCCAGCCCGTTCGCGGAACCAGTGATCAGGGACTTTACTGCTCGACCGCTTGTGGGCCATACTGATGCTCTGAAATTACATTTATTATCGTCTAATCCTATATTTCTCAAGCTGAAGCCTCCGGATTTCTGAAAGGAAATTAGAAATTTCTATGGCCTTCAAGACTGAAATAAAGTTGCAGCCGATAAAGCAAAAAATTTCTTTTTAAATCTTGAGAGGGAAATTTCATTTTATCCTTATAGAATATCACTCTCAGATAATATGTAAAGTATTCAGACGTATGCTAAGTAAGAGAGTGACGTAATGAATAATCGTTTTTAATAATGGGTGAAAACTGTCATTTGAGCTCTCGGAAGCTGTGCATCTGAGAGAACTAAAAGAAAACAGCCGCTTTTCTTGTTTGGATGTGTTTAAAAAAGAAACTTAGTATATTCTTCTTATGTGCCAAATTCAAAATGGCCAATTTAAAGTACAGCAAGTAATATAACTGGCAGTGCGGTCATCAGAGAATAGATCTCTTTGTGTTTACTGTACATTATAGTTGCAATACTCCCATCATATATGAGTGGTTCCAGTTAATTTCTCTTGAAAACATCTTCGATAAATGCAATGTTTTTCACGGCAGATAGCATTTATTCCTCCATGACTAGTTTTTTGTTCAAAGTGATATTTTCTTCTAATAAGTTACGTAAGTTTGCATAAGTCGTAACTCTTAAGAAAAATAGATACAAACCGTCAGATCTATGAAAAAATTGTATATTGTGTGTGGTAATGACATCTTGTGTTGTCATTGCTGATATTTATTACAATAAAATTCCATACGCTCTATTCTTTTGGTTAAAATTAATAAAATTTATGACCACGAACTTAATACGACTTAGAAAACCATTATTGTAAGTCCACCACTTATAGCTTAAGTCGTACTGCGTTTAAAATTGAACAACTTTAATAAAACTTTCTTTTTATCAATTAATTTATCTATACAATAAATTGCAATAACGATCGCAAAGATATTTTTTCATTTCCTTCTCAAATGCAGCACATAAGTGGAGGACCCATCCTTTGCATTTTAGGCACTAAGTCATATTCTCTTCGTGGTCTTCCTTACAGGTGGTTACAGGCAGACGAACACGATGTGAAACAATATGGTTGACTACGGGGTAACTCGTTGACTACTGCGCTATGTGTGTGCTGTGACTGAACTCGCTTCTCTGAGAGTAACATCAGAACAAGTCCTCGAAATTTATCCTCGCAAGCACAACAAGAGTGCATGTCATTGGCAAGAAAGAGCCTTGAACATCATTCAGGTGACAGCAGGACTTCGCTCAGTTCCGTCGCCAATTTTGATCGAGAGCGCCTCGGGCGGACAGGTCTGAGGGTCTCCCACACCTCTTCCCCTACCACGACCTGTCGAAAGGAATTTCGATCCTCTGCATACCTATGACTCATGCCGCAAATACACAGTACATTAATAAACGTACATGCCTTCTCCGAGATTCGAACCCGAACCCTTCGGTACCGCAGTAGGATCCCCTAACCACTATGCTATCTGGGCGGCATGCCTAATGTTTAAAAACTATGACTTAAGTGGTGGTACGACTTGTGCAATATTACTGAATTAGAAGAAAACCTGTTAAATCATACATACGCAAGTTTTCAACCTTCACATCTTTCCTATTGTGAAAATGCAAATCACGTGGTGTTTGACATTATGTACAGTAATTTCGTAAAGCAGTAAAGGAAATTCAATTCGTAAATAAATGTCTGAGTATTATTTTTACAGCAGCGAGAAACACATAAACACGCAAGGTAAACTTTTAAATAAATACTTGCAATAAACATTCCGTAACAAATTTTGCAGTAAAATGTAAAATGAAATTTCTTACTGGTTATTTGAAACTTTTTGATGGTTCATTCGTAATCAGCAAACAGCACTGACGTATGTCTCAGATTTGTATTTAAATTGTTAATTGTGCTTTCCGTCTGAGTAAAGTTACTTCATCAAGCTCGCAGTTTCCTCTTTGAATTCAAAATATTCTACCACCTTTCTTGATTTCTGTAACTCAGAAATAAATTGAATCTTGCTCAGTACTCCTAGATTCTAATCCCAGCAGGATTTTGAGTTCTGACAACACAACATTCTTATCCGGATTAGTCCATCAAGCACATCCAATAAAATATATTGCTGCGTGCGTGCGAGTTCATAATAGATCGAATGCACACATGTCCGATGATAGCTCGGTAAAATTTATTTTCCTAAAAGAAACACTTTAAAGTTCTCAAATTTTCCACAGAAATTCTCATATAACTCTTCTGAGTATTACAGAGCAAAATCAGTAGTTCAATTTACTAAGAATGTTAAACACGACGCAATGCAAAGCGCATCTAAAAGGCAAAGCACTCATACCTCAATAATCCGAATTCCCCTCTGAACTAACAACTACTGAAAAACTGATGCTCTGCCGTCCTCTAATTATTAGAAAGCTTATGAGGGCCGAATATGGTTACAGTTACATGTACTTGCTTCGGCAGTATATAGACTAAAATTGCAACGACACAGAGAAGATTAGCGTGGCCCCTGCTCATAGTTACAGTTACATATAGGAATTAATTACAGTTACACGGTTACAGTACCAATTACAGTTATAAAGGATCCAGAACAAAATATCGGCAAGTTTGGAGGCTTATGGCAATTTCTTTCCAAATTTGGCTACAAAAATTAAATTAGTCGCCAAAACCATCGCTACTTGGCGATATTTCATCAACTTAGCGAAAAAGATATTTACTCGATTTTAAATAGACTTGCCCCTGTATTCTTACTTTTCTGACGAAGCTTCGCTTCTTTAGATTTTCCTGTTACGTTATGCAATAAAATTATACGCGTATGTTCAAAATTTGTAACATGATTAAAAATATCCTAAGCTCATGCAACGAGTTTGTTGAGTTTAATGACAGCATATTAATCTTATTCTATATATTTTATTATTATATATTTTTATTCTTGTGAAGATGAGATAAATGTTTGAATTTTAGTTACGCTAGTGAGATTCTCTTTAATGTTTCTTTTTTAAAAGAATTACTAAACTTGAGAAACCAAACTTTCAATAAATTATTTTCCTTATCTTGACAAATTATCCTTTCAGCGATGTATCCTCTTTAAATCCCGTATATTTCGATAAGACCTGGATACCTTGAAAAGCCGTATATTTAGAAATTTCGGAGAAGAAATTCATCCTTAATCACCGGCTTTATTTATTTTCCGGCTGAAGTACAGAATGTTTGAGTCATAAAAAAGGCTTTTCTAAAGCGAAATGCTTGGGAAGAGGGAAGGGAAGGTATGTTCTAGTTTCAGTATTTATAGTCTCAAACTCATTACGTGAATTTTAAGCTAAACATTCTCAAGGAAAAAAAAAACAATGTATATGGTAAAAGTTTTAAACACTGGTGCTTCAAGCGTGAATGGGAATTCACAAAACTAGCGTGTCTTTAAATGCTGCTCATTTTATTTCCAACCAACATAAAAATCAAAACGGGTATAAAGTAAATAAACTGATATTGTTCTTTAAATCCCTTAAACACTCTGCTGTTTAGTTTCTTTAACACTTGGATATAGTATTACTCACTAAACGCTTAAAGTTCTGCTATTTAAACCTGATTTCAGAATAAAAAGACTGAAATGTTGTACGCATTAAGTATAATTAAACGCATAGACACGAAGCAAGCAGATACAATTGGCAAAATGGCGCCGAGAATGGCTCGATGAAAAAGGCGCAGCATGTTCAAAACTCAGTAAAATGAAGCTCATCAATAATATAAAGTCTGAAAATGATAGTAATTTTCTATATCTCAATAATCTTACCTCATATACAGTAATCAGTTCATGAATGTCAGCATTCAAAGAAAACTTTTACATACTTATTCGTCCTAGTAGTTGGTTGATTTGAAATCATTTAACCTCATTTTAAATTTAAAAAACCTAGCCCACTTTATAAGGTTTTTCTCCCGCCTTCTTAACATGCCTTCGTGGTGTAGTGGTCAGTACGCTCGGCACGTATTCCAGAGGTCCGCGGTTCGAGTCCCGGCGAGGGCATTGCTCATCTTTCATTTCACCCGCCTAAAAAAAATCCTAATGTTTCTACATTGGCGCCCGAACTAAAAAAAGGTGGTGGATGGTGATTCTCGACCACCAGGATTTGGCGATTGGGTTCCCTGATTCCCCGTCGCCTTTTAAAAGGTGGAGTATATAAGGTATTTCTGCCGCCTTCTTAGCATGCCTTCGCGGACAGCACGCTTCGTGGTCAGCGTATTCAAGAGGTCCGTGGTTCGAGTCCCGGCGAGAGCATGGCTCATTTTTAATGTCTTCCGCTTCGAAATAACCTAATGTTTCTAAAACTTGTGCTAGTCTTCAAAAATGATAATTTGAAAACGACATGATTATGATATTTTGTGACTGAAACAGAAAATATGATAAATGAGAATATAAACATTGATTGAAAGAAATTTCAAACATGTATTTCAATCACGGTATATTCAGTGAAATATTCTGGCTATTAAATCGTAATTAAGCTTGAAAATTTTCAGAATATGTAAAAAAAAAATTGCTACTTTTTTACAGAAATATGTCTATTTTATGAAGTATGAGTCCTTGCTTGTATACATATAAATTTACAACTGATAACGGTATTCAGTGTCCTAATGATAAAGCTACTGGTAGAACATATGACTGGCAACAACATGAATTATAATGCCTAAGATATTCGTGATAATCGCGCTGATTGTCAAGGCGTGTTAAAATGCTGAGTTGTAAAGAGAATTGTAAGCAAAAATGCACGAAACGTGTTTCTAGAGCAATCTAAAAGTGTCAGATGACAAATCGCAAAAGCAAAATATTGACAGGAGAATAACAAAACGAACATAACTCCTTCTATTTGTGCAAACCGATATCACTTTGTCGCGTGCAGGAGAACGTTATTTAAATTCTGATGGCTGTAGGTACCGTTGTTTTGGCCAACCCAATACCATATTTTCCTGTAATTTGTATAACATAAAATTCGGAAGAAATATAAAGATTTTCACAATAATACAAATTACAATTTTGCTTCAAATAATAGAGCAAAATGATAAGCACTATTTCGCAATCTTTCGAAATGAATGTGCATAAATATACTTAAATTAAATGTCTGCTTTGCTTTGCAACAATGTTTCTCGTTTGCTTATATCATTACGAAATATGTGATATTCAACTTCCATTTTTTTGTCATTCAGAAGGATTTTAGAAGCAACATCCTATTCTGTATTCAATCTGATGTCATTGGTTGTCATTGATTTAAAATGACTGTACCGGACTAAAATTTAATATAAATTAAGTAAGAATTAAAATAATGATAATAATATAAAATAAAATCGGAAAGGGTTCACATTATAAAGATTGCTCGAAAGAATTTGTTAAGGCTTTTCCCGCTCTCTCTCTGAGCTCGCAGTTTAGCAGTTTGCTGTTACACACACTCCTACTAACCCATTTCTTTTTTGTCTTTTTAGCTATATTATTAAGCAATATTTCTTTGCATATACGTTACATACAATTCAGCAACAAACTAACAAAAATTTTGAAAGCAGCTTAGCAGCATATATTTAGAACTCCCGATGCAAGGTTAAGTGCTGGCATACATTTTTTCATTTTTTTAGTCTTCTGCGTTCAGTGTTCTAATATCAGCTTTCAGTTTCCTTAGTAAGATGTCTTGAAAATTTGTTTTTTTTTTATTGTTAACATTTTGTGTGTTAGATTTATTTAATAAATATCACGTTCTTCGCCCTTACTCTACACAAAATTCAACAGCAAAATCACAAATTATTTAAAAGCTGCGTAACTTTAGAATTTCTGACAGACAGTCTCGGGCACTATAGATAAAAATGTTTTACTCAGTGCAGTGTTGCCACTGCTCGCTTTCAAATCACTGAATTTGTTAATCAAAAATTCATTAAATGTTTTCAAAATATGAAATTTAAAATTCGAAATTCAAAACTTAGGTTCCTGGTGCACATGTTCAGTTGGAGCACAACGTTATTCAAAATTTAATAGCTCTAGGTACCGTTGTCTCCTCACAATGCGAGGAACATACATGTGTGCATGCAGATTCATTATTTAATTTCTTTAACGGTAATACAGGGCAATAGTAATATTGGGTAGCAATTTGAAAAGAGATTTGCTGTTAATAGTGGACGGCGAAAAATTCCCTTTCGAGACTAACAGTCCATTCGGGATAATCTCCTTTTGGGCTAAAAATAGCTCCAAAGCATTGTTACTGGTGTACCATTAAGCTTGTCATTAGCCGTATTGTCAGCTATAATTGATTTACTCTACAGCTTATATATGTCTATGTAATTTAAAATCATCCCTTTCTTTTATTCCTTATTCCAGGGGTTGAAATTCAAATTTTATGCGGGCCAAAAAGCATGATGAAAAACAGATAACGGCCGATTTTTTAAGATTTCAGATTTTAAATTACGTCCAAAGGGGAGTTTTTTTAACATTTTGTGAGTTACCGTTATTTATTAAATATCATGTTCTTAAATCATCAAATTCATTTCAAAAGCAATATCGCAAAATAATTTTAAATTGAGCATATCTTTAGAATTTCCGATACACAATCTCATGCGCTGAAGATAAAATGTTTTTTTCTCTACAACGTTGCCATTGCTCACTTTGAAATCCTTAAGTTTGTTAATCAAAAATTCGTTAAAGTTTTACAAACTATGAAATCGATAATAAAACAAATTCCAAATTTCACATTTGGCTTCCAGATGCCCATATTCGTGGTAGGATTATGTCATTCAAAATTCGATGGCTCTAGGTACCGTCGTTTTATCACAATGCGAGAAACATACATACATTTATGGACATTCTTCATTATTTAATTTCTTTAAATATAATACAGGGCTGCAATATTTGGTGGCAACAGTTTGAAAAGTGAACCGATATTTAATGTTTCGGACGCAAAATTCCGAAACGAAAACAATAGTCCTTCAGGGACAAAGCTCCTTTGGAGTAATAAATTTCAAATTTTCTTACAAAATAATTATCAAATTATACATAAACATAGCATTGCAAAGGAAAACATTCAAATTTATATTTATTTTTTACTTAAAATCTAAAGCTTAGTACCTGACGGACAGTTTTGTTGATTATACTTCATAACTCTAATATACTGGCAGCTAAATACTTCATTAGTAAACAGATATTTCTGTCAGATAACTCTAACACGTTTAATTAATCCTTAAATAACTTAATTTAATTTAAACTGAAAATAAACAACTTATGAAAACTTTCTAAGCGTTCAGAGAGCGTTAAAAATCAGAAAAACTGACAAAACAAACTGTAAATAAATAACAGCAACTTAGTCTCTTCTTCTAATTTATTAAATTTTTCTTCAACGCGTGTATAAAAATACACATGTTTGTATGTAAATAATTATGAACTGTTTTACTTCTTACTATAGCTTGGCATTAAATGTGGTATCTATTCTAATGAAGTATGTAGACTTGGAAAGAAATTTCCTTCATTACGGATTGTAGACGCTTATCGATCAATCGGGTTCTTTTCTTAATTAATTTTTAACTGTGAAAAAAGTGCTGTTTACTTAATAAACGTATTCCCAATTAAAGTAATTGTTTTTAAAGCGAAAATTCTAAAGTGAGCGTATTTATTTTTTGACAAGTACGATTGAAAGTTAAATAGGTATCTGTTTTAAAATCTTTGAATAAAATTTATATTGTTGTGCGCTACGGGTTCGAGGATTTAGTGTGATTGACAGAGACACTTCAGAAAGAATCACTACACAATTTATTCGCCAATATTTCACAGAACAGTTCCAAATACAGGTTTACAGTCGTCGAAAAACTACGATAAATACGCTGAAACAATCGGCATCACAGCCTTCAGGCTACAGCGGTGAAGAAAGCTTCACGGCAGAGCGCTAAACTACAACTCCCGACTCGGTTCGGTCGCTTTAGGAGCTCAAGACACTGCTACTCAGCTGAACATACTCTCCTTACTCTCTCAATACAACTTCACAATAAACTTTCGAAACACTGACAATAAACTCACAATGCGCTACTATTCCGCCTACAGGCAGGGTTTATATAGCTTTTGACCCGCCTTCTAGAACATTCTGGAGTAAACCGGTAAGAATTCGTTCTAAAATGTTCTAGCTTCGTCTATAGCATATAGCCAATTTTGTGGCCAAATAGGTGATTTCGCTACCAATTTGGCAACCGTGCCTCTCCTTGTCATTATCTAGCAACCCTAAAACCCGTTTTGCGAAGAAGCTATTTTACCGCAGCTGGGCATTTTATATCAGTATCACTCTGTAAATTTCGGTATATTTGTCACGTTTTTCCGAATGAAAATGAAAATGATATAAAATCGGACTGCAAATAAATAAAATCTTGAAATTTTTGCAACAGATACATAACTGAAATGTATTCACTTGCCGTATAAAATTGCTACGGATGCTGCATGAGCCTTTGCCTTATTCTAAACAAAACATGCTATATTCACATTCACTCTGAGCAATATTCACATGAAACATTCACTCTGACCTTCAAAATTTAAATCTGAGGTGCGGCATTAGGAATTCATTGAAATCGTATCTAGCTAGGTATTTTTCACAAAAAACTATTCTAACACTTTCCTTACTATTCCAAACTTATGGAGACAATACAGCAGTTTCTGAAATGAAATTGAGAATTTGAAGGCATACATCCTAAAAATATGAAGGCAAATCAAATGTGAAATGGAAAGAAAAACAAAGCGAGACGCTTAGCTGAAATATAAAAGGGGCTTCAATCTGAAACCATACTGATACTCCAGCTGTCGAGACCATTATGAAACTAGACATTAAATATATTTATTTGCTTAGCAAAAATGGAATGGGGAGAAATCTTGAGGATGGAAACGGCTTTCAACATTTCTGGAAAAAGTAGTAAGTGTAAATACATGAAGCAAATAAAAAAAAATATTTAGAACGAAATATTAAAAAAATTCGGGAAAATGTTTTGTTGTGACGCATAATCAAAAACATCTTAACCATAATAATTAGTTCTTCAGCAAGACTCAGTGAAATAATAATATTTTAAAATTTTTTCTGTTTACTCTTCTCGAGACGGAAATATATGAGCAGCTAAGCGATCAATATATTCACCGTGCACGAACTAAAAAAACCCTAAATGTAAAGAAAATTACGACAAATTTAAAATGAAAGTAAAAATAATTAAAAATTAATTAATTTTCTAAATAATAAATTTTTTCTCGTTTTCAGATTTCATATTACTCCCAAATGGGCGATTTTTCCAGGTGGATTCAAAACGGGATTTGAAAAGTGATACGGACATTCAAAGTCATTCGACGCAAAATAGCGTTAGACATTGCAACGTCTTTGCATTCCTACGCCAGCAACATAATACCAGTAAGAAATGGAAAGAAATTTCGTGTGCTTGAAGATGCACGCGAAGCTAATATTAATGACATATTTCGAAATCTTTGAGTTTGTTAATTTATTCGTTACAATCTAACAAAATATGAAACACATAATAAAATAAATTCCAAATTCGAAATTTGTGATACCAGATGCCTATATTTGAGTGGAGAACTACGTTATTCAAAATTTGGTGTCTCTAGGTACCGCTGTTTTTTCACAGTGCGAGAAACATACATACCTTCATGCAGATTCTTGATTATTTAATTTCTTTAAATATAATGCAGGGCTCTAATATTTGGCTGCAACAACTTGAAAAGTGATTCGGACTTTTTTAGTGAACCACTGCGAAATGATAAAATAAAATTAATAGCCCTCAAATTGCTCCTTAAAAATCCGAAAGTTTTCAGGTTTTATATTAACCCAAAAGGAACCTTTTTTAACGTTTTGTGTCTTAACTCTATTTATTAAACACGATGTCCTTCGCACTTAAAGCACATAAAATTTGATTCAAAGGCAACATCACAAAATATTTAAAAACAACGTATCTTTAGAATTTCCGATAGACAGTCTTGCGCGATGGAAATCAAAACGTTTTTTTTTTCGCGCAATGTGTCTATTGCTCGCCTTGAAATCGTTGAGTTTGTTAACCAACAACTGGTTTAAATTTTAGGAACTAAGAAATAGATAATAAACCAAATTCGAAATTAAAAATTCGGCCTTCTAGGTACCCAAGATCGGGTGAAGGATTACGTGATTCAAAATTTTATAGCTCTAGGTAACGTCGAATTTTCACAATGGGAGAAACTTACACACATTCAGGCAGATTCTTCATTATTTAATTTCTTTAAATATAATAGAGGGCAATAATATTTGGTGGCAACAATTTACAAAGTGATTTGCCGGTTTGGTAAAGTATTTCATTCTCTTGCTGAGCATACAGTCTACCAGTCTCCTGTTGCATTCACTCCTACAAAGCCTTTTTTTTAGGGGGGTCTTTTTTTTTGTCTTTTTACCTTTATTATTAAGCATCGTTTCTTCGCGCTTAAGCCATATACAATTCAACAACAAAATCACAAATCTTTAAAAGATGAATAGCGGCGTGTGTTTAGAATTTCCGTTGCAGTGTTAAGTGTTCTTATACATTTTTTATATTTTTGAAGTTTCTTCTTACTTCATCATATCAATATTCAATTTTTTTAGTAAAACGGCTAAAAATACTTTTGTCTTTTTATTATTAACTTTTTAAGGGCTAACTTTATTTATTAAATATCATGTCCTTCATACTTAGGCTACATAAAATTCCATTCAACAACAAAGTCAGAAAATATTTACGAACAACACAGCTTTTCAACTCCGATAAGGTGTTTGTTAAAGGAGACCATACATACTATTTTTTATTCGCTATATTAATTTTAAAGAACTAGCAACTCGCGCGGTCAGATGCCTAGAATAATTATCATAAAAAATAAAATCTATAATAATGATTTTAATGAGTCCATATGACGATTTTAATGAGTCCAACTAGCGTATTTTCAAAAAAAAAAATATTGAATATTTGCATTTTAAACATCTCATTATTTTAATGCATGTTTATATCAAACGCATTAAAAAGCGGAAAACGTTTTCTTGAGGACTGTACTTATTGTTTTTAAATCGCTTATGTATAACTCAATAGCTTTCCAAGTGAAATATGAAAGCATCGTAGGTTTTATTGAATATCAATACGCTGGGGCGTGGAAGACAAAAGTATTACCTTTCTGGTCGAGGCAACACTTTGCTTTCGTAGAACTGAGTGTTAATTAAACTTGAAAGAAAACTATCTTACATTTTTCCGAATGGCAACAGTCTCGCGTGCTGGAGATAATATTATTATTTCTATCAGTTTTACCGTTGCTTGCTTTCATATTGTTGAGTTTGTTAATCAAAAACTCATTTAAGTTTTACAAAATATGAAATAAATGACAAAACTAATTCGGAATTCAAATTTCCGGCTTCCAGGTGCACATTTTCCGTTAACTTTTATGGCTGTAGTAACTGTCTTTTTTTCACAATGCGGGGAAAAGCATACAAACATACAGATTCTTCATAATTTATTTCTTTAAAAATAATACAGGCAATAGTATTTTTTGGTAATATTTCGAAAAGCCGTTTAACGTTGAAACGTTTTGAAAAGCAGCTTAACGTTAATATTTGAAACGCCGTTTACAGTTAACCATTGCAACATCCCATTTCGACACTATATAATATTGTTCTAATATATAAAGACAAGCCTTCAATCCACTTTGCAATTTGGAGGTGTTGTCTTACTTCCGTGACTTAAAATACTTAATGTCAAAGCGGATACTTCATACATTTAATTGTTTTTTCTCAGGTTTTTCTGACTGAAAAAAATGTCTGATATGGACAGATGATTTTCTTATACGGCCTATTAAGTTACTCGATTTCTCCTGCCATTCATTTAAATATATTTCCTCGCATTTCTTTAGAGACATATTTCTCATTCAATCAATTCAGTTTTCAGTTCCCGACAAGACAAAAAAGCATAAAAACTCAAAACGTCTTCATTAAAAAATGTCAAATACAGAAAAACTTAAAAGACCACATGCTGTTAAAAATAGTAAAAAAAATAAATTTTTACAATTAGAATTAGAGTTCCTACTCCAAAACAAGCAATTAGGCCAGGAGACAGGAAGACCAAATTTTGGGCGCACAAATTGAAAGTTAACCTCTGGTCCCACGGCAAAGACACACTGAACTTGGGGCACCAACTGACTTAAAATGACAGCCGACGTTGGCTAAAAAGGCTATAAATAGACCGGTTTTGAAGTTCCTTCTCTCTCATTACTGAAACTAGTCTCCTTTTTTATACTCTGGGACTTTCCTATTTGAGGTTGTGTATGTGTGGTAAACCAACCCTACTCTGGCAAATCTGAGGTGCCAGAAATAGAAGTTAGTCAAATAAAAAGTATCAAATTCTCCACAATTTTCTTTAGCGAGTCATCGTGCTGCTTCACATAATAACTTATTTTCATACCTGTGAACGCGTTTGATATTCGACATCAAAATCTTCTCGTCGCATACACTGCTAGGGTGAAGAACAGTTCGTAAATTCAGAACTGACTCCAGTGGCAAATTTTTTACGCCATAGTCACCAGATCGATCAAGCAGCGCATTTGGTTAAAAAATAACTAGACATTTTTCTTTCCTACCTAGTCGCATAACATTCTGTAACCATGACGTCCAAATTTAATTAGTGACTATGGGGATGTTTCACGATTTCACTTGCTCCGATGTTCTGTTCTTTACGACGAACTCGCGAATGTGACGTGACTGGTATTATCTATATTTCTTGTGACCAAATATGTATCTAAATTTATACTACGACATTAATGTTCTGGATAAATACGTATTTCACAGGGGAGGATAGTACGCATTCTTTTTTGGTACTATGCATGGGTAAGTTAATATTTATCCTTTATCCTATTTTAGGTTAGTTAAGTCACACCAGAAATCAAATCTTAATGTTTTCTTTATTCAGGGTTATTGCGGCAGCAGTGCAGAAAAATAATTAAAATATCTGTCTCTAAATAATTTACTTACATTTTGATACCATCACTCTTAAATTTTGCAGAATTTGGCGCATTCTTTTTGGTTTATTACTGGTATTAATTCCACAGCATTTTGTGCCGGTAAAATTTATACTACAATTCGATCAAAAATGAATGACAAAAAGCAGTGTTGTTTGGCATGTTCTGAAAAATATTGATAGTAACAGTCAAGTCAAAATAGATGTTGTAAATGATTTTTCAGTGCAAAAAGCCCGCTAAATTTTGCAACATTCAGTATATTGTTCAGCAGAGAGAAACTATTCAGTATCGCTTTCAATGCTTTTCTGAACTGCGATTATTATTCTCCATATATTCTAACGTCCTCTGTCAATTAAAATCTACTTAACGCTTGCAATAACCCTCTACTAAAACGAAACAAAATTTCTCTGCTTTCGGTTCTTTTTCTTTCTAACTGCATGTCATTGAAACTTTTGTTTCAGTTTTTATGTATTTTTTTAATCCTTTTATGCGGGAAATATTTGGGACTACCCTCTGTTTTAAAGTAAAAATATGAAAATGATAACTCACATTTCAAATTTAAAGCTGCACTTCTCTTCGCAGCTTCTCATCACTAGAAGCGAATATTTTAAAAACGTAATATATATTTATTACATACTCTATTACTGAACTAAAACGGTTTCTAGTAATTTTAAAGCCGTCTATATTAAGCAATGAATACATTCTTTTGCCACAATCTTCAAATCAGCTGGAAGAAAGATTAGGGAATATGAGGTCGCCGTTTACCAATAATAGCCAATGCAATTGGTAATATGAGAAACAGATATCAGATGTATTTAGAGCACAGATATATTGCTCCATGTTATCCATTTCTTTGATTGTCCTTGAAAAAGAAGCTTTAACCGTACACTTATTTAGAAGAGATATAAAGTATTTTCTTCTTCCTTTCTGCGTGTCTTCGTTATGTAACGGTAGCACACTCGGTGTGTATTCGAGAGGTCCAGGTTCGTGGTGTAACGGTATCACACTCTGTGTGCATTCGAGATGTCCAGAATCGAGTCCCGGCGAAGGCATTGGTCATTTTTCATGTCACCTGCTTCCAAAAACACTAATGACTCTACAGTGGCGCCCGAACTAAAAGGTGGTGGAAGATGATTCTTCACCACCAGGATCTGGTGATTGGGTTCCCAATCGCCTTTTAAAAGGGGGTGTATATAAGGAACCAGATGTAGGCGCAGCACGACCTACCTAACCAAACACGTTGGTCTTATAGTCATAACAAGCCACGTCTAATTCACCAAAGGAAAATAAAATAACTAAACGAAAATAATCATATGGGAGTATATAAGGTGTTTTCTCCGTCTTTTCTGCATATCTTCATGGTGTAATGTTAGCACACTCGGCGCATATTCGAGAGGTGCAAGTTCGAGTCCCGACGCAAGGGTATTGTACAATTTTCATGTTTCCTGCTTTAATAAAAACCTAATAGAGCAATAAATTCTTTTCTGTTTGAAAATACAATAAATCCTTGTATTATATGGTGCATTTCAAAACAATTTGAAGACTAAATATTTTGTCAACATTAAGACATAGATTCATACTTTCAGTTCAGGAAATGAATAAGGAAGACTCACATACTACGACAATTATAGTCTCTCAATAAAATGTATTGACAGAAACAGACGAATTCTCTGGAATTCCTTTGAAAGTTTTAATTAGGACAGAAGAGGTTTGGTTTTGTTTATTTGAATATGGCAAAACACTCGAGAGCTTTCTGCCTATGGCGAGTGATGCTTTCTTGGAGGACTTGGATATCTTCTTGGAGGAATATTGTATAACACTCTACGGAAATAACACTTTTATCTTCATCGCATGAGACTGTCTGTCGGAAACTCTAATGCGGTTTAAGCGTCAAGAGCATGACATTTCATAGATAATGTAAACACACAAAACGTTAATAATAAAAAGATAAAAAACATTTTATAAAGCCACCTTAGTAAGAAAACTGAACACGCTGCATCAGGAACTCTGAATGTATGCTGCTATGCTACTGTTAAAACGTTGTAACTTTGCTGTTCCGACTGTATATGGCATAAGTGCGAAGAAA
This sequence comes from Stegodyphus mimosarum, assembly GCA_000611955.2. Taxonomy (NCBI): domain Eukaryota; kingdom Metazoa; phylum Arthropoda; class Arachnida; order Araneae; family Eresidae; genus Stegodyphus; species Stegodyphus mimosarum. Next base: position 475,287 of record KK116308.1, read on the forward strand.
ATGATGCTTAATAATAAAGCTAATAAGACAAAAAAATGTGTTAGTAGAAGTGAGTGTGAAAGCAGACTGGTAGACTGCGAGTTCAGCGAGAGCGTAAAAATCTTAATAATCCCTTTTGGGCGACCGTTAAAATGTGAAACCTTTCAGACTTTTTTCTTTTCTTATACTTATTTCTTTTCTCATACTTATTTCTTTTAATTTAAAACTTCAAAACTGTTCATAAGTTCCAGCTTGTGTCTTTTTTTTAAACTAGTGTAGTCATTTTGCATATCGAAATTGGCTCCAAGTGCAACAGAATTTTTATTATTTGCAAAGTTTATACAGCATGCATTTTGTATGTTTATTATCTCAATAGTTTTTCCTTTTCTCACTAACTTAGCTTTGAAATTTAATAAATAAATTATAAATAAAACTCGTAGTTCTAAAGCTGTTGAGTTATATTATTGCTTTACTTTGTAGTGCTCTTTTATTAAGTAATACAAGAAAGAATTCACAATTTCGCTTCTTCTTTACAGATTAACTCTCTCTAATGTAATTACTGCGCTTCTGATGCGAATATCATAGTTCTGGTAAGTTATTTAGCAATTTTAAAAATTTTATGTTTTGTGGAATAATTTAAAGTTTCATATCATGTATAATCAGAAGTATAAACTTCACTTTTGTGGGATTTTATGTAAATATTTGAGTACAAATTATCTGATATAAAATGACGTGATGATAGGTATAATGATGTTGATACTGCTTATTGAGATAAAACCGAGATGTCTAAAAATGACAAAACGATCATCTGGTATGGAGCGTCTCTGTTATGAATATCGTCACTCATTCGGTATTCCTAGATCGTCCGATTTTCAGGAAATTTGCTGCTTATGAGAAACTTTTACGACTAAAATTTATGTGTAAACGATTTTGGGCAATTTTTGTATTGTATCATTTCCTTGTACTACATTATTACGATTTAAATTTTTTTAAGTATTATAAAAAGCTTATATGTTAAAATAAGGTATCCGATAAAATAAATATATAAATATTAAATAAATACAGTTATTTAGGCCTAAATAAAAGTTCGCATCTAGGCTCAGATCATGGAGCAGATCCAAATAGTTTTCAGAGCCAGTGGTGCTTGACTGATTAATTTTTTAATCTTTAAAGTTTGCCAATAAGCAATCTAACTGTAAAAAAGGCATTTTCAACCAAAACCAAACATCGAAATAAATTGTGTTTAGAGCTCCTAGATTCTATACTTTGAATGAAGATATCATTGGAACATTGATTTCTCCTTATTACAATTCTGTAAAAAAATGAATATTAAGTTCAAAAGACGACTTTTATTTGTTTATTTAGCATATATGTCAGACATTTTTCACTTTTTCCACACCAAAATATTCTGCTTAAGAAGGGGCAATGAAAGAGGAATACTCCTATTAAAATCCGATAATGTAAAAATTATGAAAGCCAATAAAGGAAATTTAAAAGGAAAGGGAAGAAAGAAAAATTGATTTTATGTTAAAAAAAAACTGATTTTATTTGAATTATTGATTTTATTTGTGTATGTGTATTCTAGCTGTTTCCATTTTGTGTAAATTTATTGTTAAAATTACTTATGGTAATTATTGCTAAAATTATTCATAGTAATTATTGTTAAAATTACTCATTGAAATTATTGTTAAAATTAATTTAAATTATAGTCAAAACTGTTAAAATTTTGCATAAAATAAAAAAAACTTTCTTTGAATTCATGCAGCAAGGAGATAGATTCATGAGCAAGGAGATGATAGATAGGAGAAAGCCGTAAAAGCATTAGTAATGAAAGGGAATAGTGCAAAAAAGTGTTAAACAGAGTTATGCACCATAATACTAATAATGATAATTTTATCGTTTACAAATATTGTTTTTTACCATTTCATGTTTATAATATTTCCGAACTAAGCATTTGAAATGGACTTACAATTAAATCAAAATCAGTTTTCTATACAAAAATACAATGGAATTTAGCCATGAAAGAACGAGGATTTTGTTAGCAATCATAACCTGATAAAGATAACTAAGAAGAAAGGGAAATTCATTGGAAATCATTAGCAATTAAAGCAAAAAATAATGAATTAGGAAAATGAACTGCTAATTCAAATAAATTAGTACAAACGCGCTAGCAATCCAAATGTGAGGAATCACTTAACAACTGATACGAAAAACATCAATTAAAAAATAAAAAAATTAAATTACCCGAGAATTAATTCGCAGAAAAAATGAATGTTCAAACAATGGCTAATTATCAATATAGATTCAAAATTTTCGTCAAAACTAAGAAAGTAAGATACGTAGTTACACTGATTAAAAATCGAGTTATGGTCCGTAACTTACGGAGCCAATGGAGACTGAATTTATGGTGACGTCAGAGATCATGCGAGCATACAAAACTATGACGTCACAAAAATCATGTGATCTCTGACGTCATGTGCAACTTTTTACTACTTTTTCTCCTGCTACTTTAAAGGAAAAATTTCTGTCAACACTTCGCTCATTACAGAAATACTTTTTATAGCTTGCCGTTACCTTTTGATGACAAACTACCTGTGAACAGCTTGTCAAAAGGTAATGGCAAGCTATTTCCAGCTAGGTGTTACAATTTCACAATTTGTACATCTTGTATCAGGTGTACGATTTTGTACATCTTGAACATGTTCTACTAAAGCTATATAGACATCATCTTTACAATATAGGATATTTTGCTAGAAACACACAGCAAAATTTACGATCTCTGTGTATTAATGGTAATGACGACTATTTGAAAAGATTTTCTTCGGGCTTTTAATTATTTTTATTTCCGCCCTCTCTTAAAGCGATGAAACTTTTTTTCACTTGTAGAGTCATTAGGTTGTTTTGAAGCCGGAGACGTGAAAAGTGTGTAATGCCCTCTCCGGGACTTGCACTCTAAACCTCTCGAATACATATTAAGTATACTTTCAATTACACCACGAATGCATATGGAAAGTAGGGAGAAGATACCTTATATACTCACATCTTAAAGAAATATTTCAAATAATCGCCAGCTGTTAGAATCGCCAGCCAGAAATTAGGATTTTTGAAACACTTTATGTAGTTTAAAAAGAGTCCACTAATGAAAACTCCTCTTCAGGATAAAGCCTAATTAAATCGTACATATAAAATATCAAAGTGATCAAATATGAAGTGTTTTATTTAAAACTGTGCATAGCATGTTATAAAATAACACAAATGTATAGATTTTACTTTTAAATACTCTATTTGTCCGTTCTTTAACAGCACAAAAAATGGTCTGAATTCTTTTAAATAACTAAAGATGAAATTCCAAAGCATCCTTTTCGATTAGCCTCGAATGTTTTCTAAACCAAGCTCATACAAAATCACCATGAAATGTGACATAAAAATTGATCTAACTAGAGAAGACAAATCTAATAATAAAATAATTAAATTTTCTTCCGCCGCAAGTTTTTCTTTTCTTTTTTTTTACATCGCCTTCGATGTAAAACAAAATATATGAAAACACAAATTTTGACACGAACCTGTAGCTAAATTTACGCTGCTGAGAACAGCTTTAATTTATTTAATTATTTAGTTCTTAACGTCGTAAATTTTCCTTTAATGTGACACACAGTATGGGATTTTAGTTTAGTTATTCTGCTGCATGTATAAGGGCATATATACTGCAATGAACTACAATGTTAATGCGCCATATGCGAGGCACAAATTCTATACCTTTAGAAATTTTGAAAAATTTAACATTTACTCCTCCAAAATTCCTGACAACAGCTGAATTTGAAGCTTCAAGTGTCAAATATGTTTGCGGACATTAGGTTAAAGACGAAAAAAGCGATCAATTTTTCCCCAAGCTGGGCAAATCAGTAACAAACTAGGTATCTCATCATATACAACTAAATAACTGTTTATATGAAGCCATAAAGCGCAAAACAAGAATCTCAGCATCAAGATAAAAAATAAAAAATGAATGAAATTTATACTCTACAAAACTCTGTAAAATGAGTCACTGGCCTTAAATACCTAGGTATCATAATTAAAAATAAGTTTTCCTGGGTACCACACATTAAAGATCTTAAGCAGAAAATAAATCAGGTTAGCTATTCCATGGCTAGAACAACAGGACCTCATTTAGGTACTTCAATCACTATGCTGAAAAGCTGGTACAGAAAAATCTCAGAAAAGATCATGTTATATAAGGTTGCCATATAGAGAAGGAAGCTCACCGTCCATATGAAGAGGCAGCTTCTCACCATCCAAAGGTTACAACCATTGTTAATATTCAAAGGTTTTAGAACATTCCAAACCGCGGCACTTCTCGTTCTGGCGGGTATCCCTCCACTAGACCTTCTAGTGCTGAGAGAACTAGGACACCCTGCAGAGATAGAGTTATCGCAGTACACCTGCAGTACACCCTACCAGATGAGAAAGCAATAGCTTATATATACTTGTGCAAAGGCTCAAAGACGACGAAGAGTACAGGCTGCACCTGCTGTGTACTCTAAGAAGGAAAAGTTAAAAGTAAGGAAAGACGATGAAAAGGCAAAAATACCGTCTTTCAGACCAAACTTCTAGCATTAAAAGTAGCAATCAATTTGGCATAAATATACATAGCGACTCAGGCTTAATTTGGTGGCCATCCGAGGGCATGAGATAAAGAGTTCTTTAGTGCAAGGCATTAAAAAATTCTCCTAAGGATCTCACCAGATGAAATACCCAACTGGGTTCCAGCTCATGTGAGTATTACTGGCAACGAGCAGCGGACTTGCTTGGGAAATCTGCAACTAATGATTTCAGTAGACTGGAAAACTCAGTAAGTGTGCCACAGTCATATTTAAAAAAATAACGCTCAATAATTTTGTACAAGAATGGCAGAAAAGATGGGAAAGGGAATGCTCAAGGATGAGAACCTCTAAGTTCTTTCCGAAAGTTTCATGCTCGATAAAACACACAGCGGCGAGCAAACTTATTTCTATACTGCCCCTTCCAACAACTAAACTGTTATACAAGTAAATTGCTGTAACTTCGGCGCTTAAATTAACTATGATGAATTCTTAATTAATTAATTATAACTTTTCTGCATTTTAGATGAAACTGTTATAACAGGATACATTTCTGGAAGGCATACACTGGTGTTAAATATTTTTTCCGTTATGTTTTGTTGTAATTAAATTAATAAATACCTATAAGCATAAGAAACGGTAACTCGTAACTTTCTTATATTTATTCCAAAAACTTTATGAGGGTTAGATGCGTCTTTAAAAAATGAAATGGTATTAATATGTCTTTCTTTTAAACTTTTATACAATTTTTTTATTTGTATAAATATTCTTTTTCATTTTAGTGGCGGAACGTTTTTTCCTGAAAATCTGAAATCAGCTGAAAGGATTTTGTTTTGTTAAAAGTCAGGACTGAAAGCTCAGTTAGATAATATACAATAAGTGTTTCCCTCTTACAGTTTTTTTAAGTAATACAAAGTGTTTCGCATTGAAAAGGAAAATTCAAACATTGAGACTGAAGGAAGAGTCTTAAGCTATAAAATTATCTACAGTACTTCAGAGCATTTCACTTCAGTTCTTTCTTCCATTTTAAAATTTTATTTTTTAATCAGAGCGCCTAAAGTTCAAGAAATTTTATCCTGCGTGATGGTTTCTACTGTAGTTTCTTTTGTGAAGTTTTCTGAATAGCTTGAAAAGGTTCAAAAGCTCCTAAACTTCTTAGCTACTAAAATTTTCTCAATGGGTTCAAAAGCTTCTTCTTTTTCCTCTAAACTACTAAACTGTTACAATAGTTTTCGTCATATAAACTTATTTATTGTTGGAATTCGTACAGAATGTTTAGCGATGTTTATGTGGGTGTAACTTTAAGCAAGATTACAGTATAAAATGTGAATGCACGAATTTCGTATTTTCACAGTACTTATTTTTCTGTCTAATAAGAAAAGAAACAATGAAAGTTTTTTTATTCTAAATTCATTTTCAAATATCGTTTAGAATTCTTATTATCACTTTATATTTTTAAAAATTTAAATTGTATTAGCAATTTGTTTCTGTGTTACAAAACATAAGAAAATTGATGTCACATTGATTATTATGCAGACTTGTTCCTTTAAAATTTTTGATATCATAATCAGTGTGTGATTTTCAGTATGGCTGTGAATGCATTTCTTAGCATTTCCTCTTCAGAAACATGAAAGTTGGTTTTCGACGCTGAAGGGTTATTATTATGTTCATTAAACAGTTATTATGATTTAGACTCTTACTATAAGTTCTCTTTTCCGTTTCCTCACAAGAAATACAAATCAAGGAGATCAATATTTAAGCTGAGGTTTTCGGATTGTAAGACAGCGTGTTTCTGCATTTCAAGACTACTTCATAAGGTTTTGCCAACTCTAATAAGATCTTAATTTACGCGTTTGCTGCCGGCATTTTAATTGCAACGCCGGTGAAAAGTTCTGAGGCAACACAGATCTGAGAATTAATTGTGCAGTCTTTGACTACCAGGTTAGTTTTATATTTGAATTTGACTGTTATTTAAGTTTCAACGCCGTAAGTGCTCGTTTTTTTTCTTAAACACAAAATGTGGGTTTTATGTTCAAGTTTTGATTTAATAAGAAGGTTATTTTAAACTTCTCAAGTCTCTATCGTTAACTTCAGACAAAGCGATATTAGCTCGATTTGGAGCTAATATCGCTTTGTCTGAAGTAATACGATATTACGAGTGTAAACTCTATAACGTAATTTAACAGAGGTTTCTGAGATGAATTTTAAACATTGAGGTCAGTATATGAAAGGTAACAATCTACCAAACATTTAAAACAGATTATAAAAGATTTGAAAGATTTCAGACTTTAATGATGACCCAAAAGGTTTGGTTAAAGTTTTTTACGCTCTCTCTGACCTCGCAGTCTACAAATCTGCTGTTACAATCACTCCTACTAACCCATTTTTTTGTCGTTTTAGCTTTATTATTAAGCATTATTTTCTTTGCACCTACGCCATATACAGTTCAAGAGCAAAAAAAAAAGTTTTAAAAGTACAAAGTTTTAAAAGCAGCGTTAGCAGTATATGTTTAGATTTCTTGATGCAGCATTATATGTCGGCATACATTTTTCTGTTTTTTTTTTTTTTAGTCTTCTCTCACCTTATCATACGCAGGTTTCTTGATGACTTTTCAAAACTTTCTTTATCGTTTTAGTATTAAAGTTTTACGTCCTTACTTTATTTATTAAATATCACGTTTATAGCGCTTACGCTGCATAAAATTCGATTCAACAGAAAAATCACAAAATATATAAAAACAACATTTCTTTAGAATTTCCAATAGGCTGTCTCGCTCGCTGGAGATAAAAATGTTTTACTCCCTACAGTCGTTTTGAAATCGTTGAATTTGTTAATAAAAAGTTTGTTAAATGTTTACAAAATCTGAAATAAGTAATAAAACTAATTCGAAATTTAAAAATCCGGCTTCCAGATGCCCATATTCGCGTGGAGGATTATGTTATTGAAAATTAGTGGCTCTAGATACTGATACTGTCTTTTTTTCTCCATTGTGACAAAATACATATATTCATGCAGACTCTTCATTATTTAATGTCTTTAAATGTAATACAGGGAGATAATGTTTGGTGGCAACAATTTCCAAAGTGATCCGTCGTTTATAGTGATTCAACGCAGAATACCATTTCGAGACTAATATCCCATTAAGGATTAATGTCTCTTTTAGACTAAAAATCGGAAGAATTTTCTAAAGAATCAAAATATTATTTTAGCAGTAAAATTAATTCTTAAACTTTGAGAATTACATAAACAAGTGATTTTTTAAAAAACAATTAAAGCTTTTCATAAAACTCATTTTTACCGAACAACATCGAAAAATCCCTATAACAAAAAGTACATAATATTGCATATCCTTAATGAAATAATAAATGGAACATCATTTGTGGAGAATTTCTGAAAGGCATACATGAATTTTACATTTGCCATGAATATAACTAAGACGGCAGCTCGTCCGTTTTTTAATTTTCTCTAGAAAGCAACGAAACTGACACCGTTTAGGTATAAGAGAAACGCAAAGAAGAGTCTCTCTCTCTTTGTATTCGTTTGCAATAAACGGTAGCTATTTTGCAATGACATTTGATACTATTCAGAATTTGAAAGTGATATTTTTCAGATGCATATACTCTCCCACGCATACTCTATAGATATAATGAAATGGGCTTGGATCATTTTTATATAATCTGGAGAAACAATAAGCTATTTCAGACGTCAGAAATGTGTTTTTAAATGCAAATAACAAAATATTAAAACAAGCTATATTAAAATTATGTGAAAGTTTAGAAACAGCATAAAGTCATATGAAATCTATTGTAAATCGACTCTCCTACCTAAATTTAAAAAGCTAGTATCTATAATACGGTTTATATAACATTAAGACTAATTTTTTTATTTTACTGAGACCAAATATTTCATTGATCTCCTGGACTGAAATCAAATATTTGATAAGAATATGAACAATTAAATTTTGAATCGAATAGAACTCCATCTCTCCTAGTTTCAGCTACCTTAAATGCAGTTACATACATGTCTTGTTCTTCATTCCAAACCAAGAAAATTTTAATTTAATTGATTTTCAAGTTTTCATTTTTTAATTGATTTAAATATTGCGAAAGTTTTAATGTAGTAATGAGCATGTTATTAAGAAACTGTAGTATATGTTTAAATTAATGGATATGTTATAAGGTATTTCTCCCACCTTCTTGGCATGACTTCGGGATGTAGCGATCAGCACCCGCTACGCGTTTTCGAGAGGTCCGTGGTTCGAGTCCCGGCTGCGTAATGGCAAACCGCACATTCAGTTGAACAATGTTAAACAAATTACGCACACTGCGCATGCCCAGAAGAGAATTTGGCGCAATTACGACTTTGGCGTAATTTTAAAAGAAGATAAATATGGCATATGGTTGATATTCTGTTATCTGGGCGTAAACAGTTCGGGAGATTTAAAACTTGTTAGGTTGTACGTTGCTTCATTAATTAGGTGTAAATATCAATTGTAAACTCCCCAAATTTTCGTTTAAGAAGGATTACGAAACGGGAAACATTACATGATGTTGTTTATTGATTGTACTTCTCAGGAATAAAAGCAATCGATTATTTACCATGCGTTCCATTCATAAATACTTTATCAACTTAAGGAATATATCTAGTTTAAATTACTGAATCAAAGCCAAAGAAATTATTACAAATAACTGATATTAAATGTAATGTTTATGAACAAAATAAACCAAAATGAAAGGAAACAGAAGCAAGTGCAATAAGCACAAAAAAAAGTGTCCATAGTATTGCAATCGAGAAGAGTCGCTAAGGCCTACATGACGAACAAGCTTGTGCAGGGTTGTTTAATTTTATTCGCCAGTATTTTGTCTCACGCCAAAGGTACACTACTGAGCATGCGCAGTAAGCGAAGTTCGTTAACATTGATCAACTGAATGTGCAGTTTGCCATTACGCGTCCCGGCGAAGGCATTGCTCATTTTTCACCACTACAGCTTCAAAAATACCTAATATCTCTATAATTCTATAATGTTACATACATCGACCTACTCTGTTTAGTAAAATGTTCACTACAAATATTATAGAAAATAATTACATGTTGTATAGTTTAGGGATACTATACCTTGGACCTAAAAGCAAGTTAAGAAGACTTTACCACCCGTTATTCCTCCCTTTCTCCCAAGGTTCGAATACAGAATTTAATAATTAATGACGGCCAAAGTATAGCTTACATTGTTATCTCATCTCATAAAATTAGGTGTACTTCACAAATCAAACTGCCGGGTGACCCAGAAGTCTGTTAATATTTGGAAATTTAATAATAAACGGAATAATGCAGATAGAGAGGTAAAAATTGACACATATGTTTGAAACGGCATCGAATTTTACTGAAAGAAAAAATACAAAGAATACGCCAACACATGGCGCTAGGCAGCAAAATTTCAGTGACGCCCCGCATGAGAATCGTCTATGAAATGAGCTGTAGTGAGAGATGGAACCAGTTCCTTCATGACTTTGTCCCTTTTCCATCCTCGCCTTTGGGTGTTGGTCACGGTGAGATGTGGATTTACTGTAATCGGATCTCATTGATATCATCATCTTCTTATAAATTTATTTGACAATCATTATTCATGCTACGGGGTTAGTATGCCCTCTTTGTTGGCTCCTTCGCCATTCGTCAGCAAAAACAGAAACAGGAAGTAAAAAGGTTGTAGAGCGATTAGGATTTTTTGGAACCAGGAGAAATGAAAAATGAGCAATGCCCTCGCCAGGGCTCAAACCGCGGATCTCTCGAATACGCTTCGAGCGTGCTGACCACTACACCACGAAGGCATGCCAAGCAAGCGGGAAAAATACCTTACATACTCCCCCTTTTAAAGGGCGACTGGAGATTATGGGACAAAATCGCCAAATCCTGGTGGTTTAGAATCATCATCCACTACGCTTTCTTAGTTCGGGCGCCACTGTAGAGACATTAAGATTTTTGGAAGCAGGAGAAACGAAAAATTGGTAATGCCCTCTCCGGGACTCGAACCACGGACCAATCGAACACGCGTCGAGCGTGCTGATCACTACACCAGGAAGGCATGCTAAGAAAGCGGGAAGAAGTACCTTATAAAATATTACTTGGCAATTAATAAAGAGAGAATATGTCTGTTTCTTCTTTACAGGCCATAACTTCATATGGTTAGTTGCAGTTAAAATTGCAGCAAGTTCTTAATGATTGCCAATTCTCAGAACGTCTGAACGCTCATTGATTTCACTACTTTGTCATGGTAAGGTCCGCATATCTTAAGACTTCTTTGTATTGCTGTTAAGTCGTCAACTTTCTGTAACGAGGCTTCAATTTTATTTGATTGAATTGTGTCGCTGTTTTCATTGCTGTACGTAATTTGTTGTTGCATTTAGGAGTATAGGTGATACATTCATAACTCTTTGAAATGTTTTTAGAAACAGCTGTATTACAATTTAAGATAATATTGCAATTTTATAAATTCCAATACCGTGATTAGACTTTAAGGTAAGAAGTGCTGGCACGTTGGCTTGGACCACTGAGTCAAAGAATTTAGTTTGATTCTTAGGTTTACTATTAACAATTTAAGTGTAATTCACATGAGCACGCATACCTAAAACTTCTTCGAAGAAATGCATGGTTCTTCTATTCAAACGGTCAGTGTGACATGTTTGGGAGTAGGTTGATACGCTACAGAATCACATCATCCCTACACTGGCTGATAAATACCTGTTGGAAGGTACGACTTTTATGCAGAATGGCGCTCCACCCCATATTGCTACACGTGTGAAAGATCTCTTGCACACATCTTTTCGTGAGGATCGCGTGTTGAGCCTCCACTTCCTTCATGCTTTTCTTCTCTGGTCCCAGATATCAAACCGTTTGATTATTGGTTGTGGAGTTACCTGAAATTGCAAGTCTACTGCGATCGTCCGACCTCATCAGGCATACTAAAAGAAACCTCCGACGGCAATTTCTCACCATACCTAGAGATATGCTGTACAGTGCTTTCACAACTTTGTCCCTCTACTACAGGTATTGTTGATGAGTGACGGCCGACATGCTGAACATTTGTTATAAAAAATATAGTCTTTGTTAAAAATAAATTGTTATGCTAATTATTGCTTTTGTTATCATATGAAGTGCCATCTGTCGGCCGTTTTAAGTTTTTTTTTTGCTTTCAATCAAACTCCATGAAATTTCAAGCATCTGTGTCAGTTTTTACCTCTCTACCCACATTATTAAGTGAATTATTTAATTTTCATGTCAACGAACTTTTGGGTCATCCGGTATATTTCTTCGGAGAAAATTCCGAAGTTTCACTTTTAACGTAAACACTAAACCTGATTTTTGAGTACGAATGCATTTATGTATAATTTGATAGTTGTTGTAACAGTTTCAAATAATGTATTCAACATTTTCGACTGAACTTTTGATCATAATTTGGCAACCAGACACGAGTAGTAAAGTCGCCTACTTGTAGTACAACCTCAGCTTTAATCTCGCTAAATGGGCTTACTGCTCCGAAGTTTTTTCTCTTTGTGCAACGTGAATAAAAGCCAGTTTCCCTCAGAAAATCGTGCACCAGTGACCGAGCGGTAAAATTGCTAAACACAGGAAGTTCAACCTGAGGTCAAATCCAGGCGAACCTGTTGGCTGCATGGTTGGTTTTCGTGGTGCGTCCCATGGATAACTTGGACACGAGCTAGTTTTCCTTAAAAATTCCTCCTCGAAGGTATTCCTCAATGTAGGTAGACAGCCCTCGAGTTGCTTTGCCTTAATCAATCAATCTAACCTAACCTCTTCAAAATCCTTCCTTTGGCAGAGATTTCTTCCGTGCTTTGCCGCAGTCCGAAATTTGCTCAAATTTGAATTTTTGCATGCTTCTTACGTAAAAATGATATATAAATGCATGCATTTCGAAATTATGATAATAATATAATTCATTCATGCATATCAAAACCCGTGCAGTGTTATTTTTTTCATTTGTGCCGTGAATGCAAGCCAACTCCCCTTCCAATTCCATAAAAGTATTTCATATTTCAGGTAGATACTCGTCATGCGTTCTGCAATATCCGAATACCCTAACCTGACTTAATAGCACATATTCCATTTGCAAATCCGTACATAAATTTCATCTTAGCCGATAATGGACCTGAAAGTAAACTGAAACACAGTTGGCAGCTTTTTAAAATTATCAAACCTAGTTATTCCCTTCAAACAATTTGTACATTTTATTTCTTCAATTTCAAGATATATTTGGGAGGTATTCATTTGTCTTCCTCCTTCAATTGACCAATGAGAAATATTCTTGAAATCGCTTCTAAAAGGATTCTGCTAAATCGGCATTTAATGCAATTTTACTTTCACTTTGCGTATTATTTTTTTTTAGAATATTGTTAAATCGAAAAAAAAAATATTATATATTTCTTTTTAAGCAAGCAAGAATATAACTGCGTACTTTAATTTTTGCTAATAATTATAAAACCAAAATTATGTGGTTAATTTTGGGGACATGACATAGGTATATAAATATTAAATTAATTTGCTTAAAAAAAGTGAATGCGAGTTTAGGAAATTAAAAAAAAACATAAGTGCATTTTGAGGGATAAAAATTAATTTGGGTGATTTTTTACAGAAGTAAAAAGCATCTTATTTTCATCTGTATAATCCGTTCTGAAATAAAATATGATTAACGAAAAAATAATACGTATCATTGGCGGAGTGGATTAGGCCACTGAACTCTGGTATAATTTGATTTCGGATCTTGTTGAATGGATTGAATATATGATTGTTTTCGGGATTTTCCCAGGAATGATGTAAATATGAATCTGTTCTTCTTGGAGCCTCCTCTATACAGGTTACCTTCGCCTTAGGCAGATGGCTATTCTGCGCTTTATCATATTCACAAACAAACAAAAACAAAATTAAAGATATCTCGATTTTATAATCGTAAATACGAGTACTTATTAGTCCTACAGAAAATGACCCAGGCTTTCCCGCAACATATGCTGCCAGGCGGATCTGAATACTTGGAGCTTTTGTGTAATTAATTATAACGTTTTTGAAAATTTACAGTGGAAATTGCCACGACAAAAAATGTTGAAGAACTTCTCAAACTTGTACCCAATAAGGTATCGTTAAGTAATATTATATGTTTGAGTGCAATTAAAATCGTTAAATATTTACAGCTCTAAAAATAATAAAAGAAACATAAAATTTCTGATATTCGCTCAGAAACGTATCTGTGATTCAGTTTCATCCTAAAGATCATGGACAAGGTAGTATTGTAGGTTAAACGAATCCAACAAGATTTGAAGGTCATGGAGGCCCCGGTATTAATGTAGATGGGATGTACATATGACGGCTGATTATCGTTGGGGCATCAAGCGAGAATGTTCGTAGGTTAAACACCCCAGAAAAACCATGAGTGATAATTTTTGCCTTAATATGTACGTTTACCGTTTGGTTAAAAAAACTTGTTAAAAAACCTGTTTTTATGAACAAAATTAAATTGCAGTACCTATATGTAGCCATTGTATTGTAGAGATATTAGGTTTTTCGAAGTAGGAGACATAAAAAATGAGTATTGACCTCCCCGGGACTCGAACCTCGGACTCTTGAATACGCGCCGAGTGTGCTGGCCATTACACCACGAAAGCATGCTAAGAAGGTGGGATAAATACCTTATATACTCCCTGTTTTAAAGGACGACTGAGAATTAGGGGACCCAGTCGCTAAATCCTGGTAGTGGAGAGTCATCATCGACCACCTTTTTCAGCTCAGGCGCCACTGTAGAGACATTAGGTTATTTCGAAGCAAGAGACATAAAAAATGAGCAGTGCCCTCGCTGGGATTCGAACCAAAGAGCATATATTGTTAACAAGGAAAACTTCTCCGCAACAGAAGTGGCTCCGTCCCAACGTAGAGGGAAACAGCTGCCCATACGCTAAATATCTGTCGCCAAAGCTCAAACTTGGCGTTGAAGTTCGAAGGTCATGTTTATCAAGAGTTAATAAAACGAATATTGTTTTAATTTCTTTAAACTTTAAGTAAAAAAAAATATTTTTTCGCGCAGGTAAATTAATTAATGGATTAGTTATTTTGAGCGAAAAAAATACAAAAATCACGGTTTAAATTGTCACGAAAAGTTAAGAAGTCAAAGAAACTTTTTGTAGAAGAACGTTTCTTCTTAACCCATGTTTTTCAATTTCCTGTACACATCGCAGAGGAGGAAATTCTCGCCCGCCAAGTTCTGTTGCAAAATCCCATGGCGAATTTTCTCTCCGCTGTCTAGCGACTTAATAGTAAACTGGTCTACATTACGTCTATGGAACCTTTCATTCTTTACATAGACGTTCTTTTACTCGAACCTCGGACCTTTCGAATACGCGCCAAGTGAGCTGGCCATAACACCACGAAGGCATGCTAAAAAGGCGGGAGAAATAATTTATAGTTTGAATAAAACTATTCTTTGTAAGCAGTATATTTGATAAACTTCCCCTTACTTATTAATCCTACTAATCCTTTATATGCATATTTTTATAATTTTTGAGGCAAAAGGAGGGTGCCCTATAGCTTAAAATGTTGGCATGATAAACAAAAACTGATATCATTTTTGGATTCATAAGCCAAAAAATTAGTCAAACGCAAGTGACAAATCTAAGACAAAGAAATTTCTGTTCCCCAGCCTTATTAACTCTTATATTACGCTTGTACAGAGCTGAGTTATTTCTACGGTGAGAGTAAATATTTAACTTTTTTATTCAGTATCTGAAGCAACATGAAAAGACTTTCCTCTGGTAAAAAAGTCAGGTTTTTGAGCTAAAATTGATAATAACTAGTCAGCATTGGCCTCTTCAGGTTCTTTTAGAAGGAGACAAAGCGTTTTATGTTGAAAGTGAAAAGTTTAACGTTGAAAAAAAAAACTTAGGCTGAGAAAACTTCGGTAATACATCTGAGCAATTCACCTCAATTCCTTTACCTTTCAATTTGAAGGGGAAAAAATTCTTTTCCGATCAGGGCAGCTAAGGATCAAGACTTTTCCTACTTCTTAATGGGTTTTATTGCAGTCTCTTTTGTGAATTCTCTGAATTGTTTGAGAATGATCTAAAGCTCTTTCTTTAAAACCAGCGAAAATGGTTTCTCATATTGTAATGTTATTTTTTGTTGCTCTTTGAAAGAATTTTGTTATGATGCTTTATGATGGAAACTTCATCGAAGAACATTTCAAAAATACTTTTATTTACTTATATAGAGTAATACAAATCGCAATTTAAGAATTGCGTTTGTATTGATTACTTTTCCGAAAATGTCTGGAAAAATGCTAAAAAACGTTCTGCTTCAAAAGCAAGATATTTCAGTAAACACGGTGCTGAAACAGGGTTATCAGCAAATAGCGCCCCTCCTAAAAACTTGATTATATTTTTCCTTCCTCCGCGCAGTAAACCTACTAATTTTTACTTCCTTGCACGACGTAAAGGAAGTATTATTATTGCAAAAAATTCTTGGTTCATGTTTGAAAGAAAATATTCATTTCCACCGCTCTCGAATGCATTTGAACAAATTTTTTTTTTGCGTGGCATCTGTGGCATCGGACAGAATAAAGGACACTTTTTTCCAAAAGGTACTGTAAAATAGATTTAAATGGATTCAGAAGAAATGTTTTTCGTGACACCTATACGTACGTACGTAATCTCGCATAACTCAAAAACGTTGAAATTTTGCATATGGGACTGTATGACATGTAGTTGCGCACATCCCTTCTTGGTTGCCACATGAGACATACATAAATATACGTATGTATCCCCACTCTGTTACCCAGCTCAGTAAGATAAGTTTTTTATTCTTATTTGTTATCAGATTGTGCAGTGTTTTTTTTTCAAAGTGATTGAATTATGTTAATCTTATGTTCCAGTTAAGGTTTTTATGCCTTTAGTTAATCTGCAGGCAGTAGTTGTAGAATTATCAACAATTTAAAAGTTGTCTAAATGTACTAAATGGCCTAACGAGGCTGCCATTTGTTTACATTTGAAACTCTTAGTATAATAGTGAATTAAGTCAATTTGTGCACCAACCAGTGTTTTTTTATGCAGTGGGACAAAAAGTTAACTTTCAGTTTTTTTAACCGATTAGCCGAATTGCTTGTTTTGGCGTAGAAACTTTAATTTGAATTATAAAAATTTTTAACTGTTTTTTACTGTATTCGGTGTTTTAGATTTTTCAGTGTTTTACAATTTTTAATGAAAACGTTTTGATTTATGTATTTTTTATTTATGTATTTTTGCCTTGCCGCGAACTGAGAATTGAATGAAAAATACATCTCTAATGAAAATCGACGAAATAAATTTATATGAAATACAGCCCAAAACGTGTATAACCTAACATTCCGTACAAGAACGTCATGTTGTCTCCACATCAGTCATTTTATCAAGCACACTGGACTTTCTGAAATGATCCTATGTGATATCATGATAAAACGGTGATTTATTGCTAGTTTATGTTCAAAACTGTACATCTGACAAAAAAATAAGCCTCACTGGTTTTAAATTGAGAAAGACGTGGAAAGAAATATTAATAAAATAATCCAAACTGTTCTTCAAGAGGAGATATGACACTTTCACAGATAACATTTCCGGACATCACAAGCGGAAGTACAAGAAATTTTCTAACAGACGTAATTAATCAGGAACAATAAGTGATATTTTCGTACAGTGAATTAGAAACAATCAGTCAGCTTGCTATTTTTCACATGATTTTTTAATAATATCCATTCCTAGCTCTGCCAGCTTCTGTCAGTGTGTTTCTACTTTAAGTATTTCCGGTGTGTTTTGAAAATATTATGCGAATGAACTTTTATTGCAACATCTAAAGGGAAATCATGTGCAATCCACGAGCATTATGGATATCAACAATTTCGTCTTAATGCAAATTCTAAACTACTATGAGATGTAATAGAAATAAAACTCAAACATACGAAGAATGGATGACGAAGCAAAGATAACCAATTTTAAGTGTTAGAGAACATACTTATATGTCTAACACAGCCGAAGAAGAAGCTAAAATTCAGTTATCAAACATAGTGAATGATTTGCAAAAGAAGATGCATCAGGTGGTTGATAGATGAATATCGCAAGCAGTTAATCAGAACAATAAAGATCCCAGAGATTATTAAAAATTGATGGCAAGCTCACTCGCTTAGTTTATTTAATGCTTAGGATTGCTGATGGAAATGTAAAGATGTTATAGAACAAAAAAAAGTTTTTACACAAACATATAAAGTACAACTCCAATTACCCGGACTCTGACAGCCCGAATCGCTTTTAGAATTTCAGAAACAAAATTAAGACGGAAACGTAGTGTTGGACAATCAACGATTTCAGATATTAAAAGGAGCAAACCTTCGTGTCCTTGCTTGGAAACGAAGATGGAAATTCTTCAAGAAAATCAATGCAGCAACAGACAAAAATTCAGCAGTTGTCGTTTTCAAGTGGTTTTTGATGCAACGTTCTATGGAAAACCCGATTTCGTGTTCGATTCTTTATGAAAAAGCTAAGATCTTAGCTAAGAAGCTTTGTTGTTCATCCTTCAAACAAGTAACGGCTGGCTAAGAAATTTAACTGCAGACACGGTGTCCATCAAAGAGCTTACTTTGACCGAGATGTTCAACAAACAATGACTTGTAGCAAACAGCACTTGTAGGCACTGCACAGCACGCATTATAACACTTACGCAAAAGTGTTGCCTTTTCATTTTAATTACTTAAAACCTCTTTAAAAATAGTTTTTTCTCTCATTTTCAACATACAGTACATACAATAATTCATTAAAGTGTTCGCAGATCCTTTCTTCGGAAAAAATCCAATTATCCGAATTTTTTATTATCCGAACAAGGTTCTGTTTTAATTGATTCGTATAGTTGGAGTTCTAGTGTATTTCATTTACTTTTTTAGCCCAAAGGACATTAGCCCAGAAGGGCTATTAATTTTGTTTTGGCATTTTGCGTTGGTTCACTATAAATGTCGGTTCACTTTTTAAACTATTGCCAGCAACTATTACAGCCCTGTATTACATTTCAAGAAGAATCTGCATACATATATGTATGTTTCTCGCATTGTGATAAAACGACTGTACCTAGAGCCATCGAATTTTGAATAACGTACGTTTCCACCCGAATATGGGCATCTGAAAGGCCAAATTTGGAATTTGGAAATTGTTTTGTTATCTGCTTTATATTTTGTAAGACTTTAACGAATTTTTGATTAAGAAACTGAACGATTTCAAATCTAGCAATGACAATAGTGTACGAAAAAAAAACATTTTTATCTCCAGTGCACAAGATTCTGTACCGGAAATTCTAAAGGTATGCTCATTTAAAAATTATTTTGCGATATTGCTGCTGAGCTGAATTTTATGGTATAAGTGCAAAGAACATGATATTTAATAAATAAAGGTAACCCACAAAAGTTTTAAAAACTCCCCTTTGGGCGTAATATAAAATATGAAATATTTCAGATTTCTTTCTTATTTTTATTATATTTATACATTCAAAATGAGCCTACGTAAAACAGGTCAGTGATATGAGAAATAAGATGCATAATTTAAAATGTCTGCAGTTATAATCATAGTAAATGTTTATATAGGAACATTATCCCCTTTAAAGGGCGCCTGGTGGTGACGAAATAGCGTCCACCAGTTTTTAGTTTGGATGCCATTTGTACAGTCATTAGGATATTCTGAAGCCGGAAAGTGAAAAATGTACAATGTCCTAGCAGGAACTCTAACCCTAAAACTGTCGAATACGCTTCAAGTATGCTTCCAATTACATCGCGAAGGCATACGGAAAAGAGGGAGAAAATACCTTGCATATTAAATCTGTAAATAAATGTCTAAGTGTACTTCAACAACTGCTTGACACCGTATTGAGATTAAAATTCTGTTTCATAATATCGAATTCCTTTTAATTTCGTACGAAATACAGCAAAAAAAAAAAACAACGAACACGTTCCATGATTCTGTTTATTCGTGCGACTATGTACCAGATGATCTTGCCATTCACATGCTGTAGCGCATGCGCACGGAGCTTTGACATCACCAAAATTTCGCACTTTTTGACGCGTTGCTGTGCGTATATCCTTTGTTCAATTTTTAATTTTAATTTTAATTTCTTTAATGTTTCCTATTGTGCTCTTTGATCTATCTCATGGTGTATTTAGACTGATTGCAACATTCGTAATTTGCAAGAAATAAGCATTCGCACACACCTCAAGTAGCGTCTTTTGCTTTCCCGTCAGGCGATCGTGGTGGAACGTTATTTTACTTTAAAAGTTATTTATAAATTTTATATTTAACTGTTTATTTGTATAAAGGTATATCATACAAAACTAAATCTTATTCAAAACGCTCGGGTACGTTATATTTTGGAGTTCAAAAATCAGCGAAGAGAAATATTCCGCAATAAAATTTCTTACCGAAATGATAATATTAACTTTTCCCTCCTTTTATTTAGTAGTCATTGGCTTAGTCGAGACAATAATTTACTAAGGAAAACAAGAAGTAGGTTGAATATATTTAAGCGAAATTATTTAAGAGTTATGTTAAGCAATTTTATGTCAATATTTATTTATTAAAAAAATTGCATCAATACATTAAGCTTAGCCATCGCATTAAGTGAAATCAAACTTTTGTTAAATTTTGATTCACCTGTGATTTTATTTATAGTTTCTTGTTAATTGTTTATAGTTTTATAAAATTAAAAATAATAATAATAATGCAAAACATTTTTTATTATTAATTTAATTGTTATCTTTAAGGTATTTGTATGCAATTATTTATATTATTATTATTATGTTGTATGCTGTATATTATAGAGAAATATATAAGGGGATCGATGAAAAAAACCATTCTTTCAAGAGCGGTAGGCGCAAGGGAAAGGTTGGTATTACCTTAATTAGTTGTTTCTAAATAATTCATAGCTTTCATTTATATAACAGCAAAGACAAACGTATAATTATCATAAAAAAAATTGAAATATAGCATATTTCTTCACGAATGAAGTATTCAAATGTAGCTACAAACCATTTTTTTAACTGTTAATCATACAAATATGAGTAGTCGAGCAGATGAACATAAAATGGTGGCTGTGCAATATGCTTTGCTGACGAGTACTGCAAAAGGGAGCTTAAATAAAATGTTTCTAGTTTTAAAAGGACGCCCAGACAGAAGAGAACCGAAGAGCCCGAGTTCAAATCCCAGAGAAGGCATGGAAGTTTGTAAATGTATAGTGGCCGTGCGGCATGGCGGGCACTCTAAATATGCAGTGAGCCAAAATCTTCTCGAGAGGTTCTTGGTAGGGGAAGAAGAGGGGATCCCCCCGGGTGCTCTCCGTCCAAATTGGGCGCGGACCTGATTGAAATCGTACTGTCACCTGTATGGTGCTCAAGACTGTTGCCAACGGCAGGTGTAATCTTTCACTTTCTTGCCACGATCCCATGAGCTTGTTCTGATGCTACTGTCAGGCAAGTGAGATAACTCACAATAATAACATAAGTTTTAAAGGAAAAAGTTGGTTGGAATCCGAAGCATGTTAATTCGCATAATGAACAAGCAGCAATTTGTGTCATTTAAGATGCTTATTTCCTAATACAACCATTACAGGATGTAACTGCCAGAAAGCACTTTGACAATTTTTATAGATGCATTTTGACAACTTTTAAATAGGCACTTTGAAGTGAAGTATAAACCAGAACCTACTTTTATGACTGTTACAGAAGCACTTTGGAAACGAAACTGAAACATTTGCATAGTAAAATCTGTATTAGTGTACAAAAATCCTATTGCTTATCACATCCGAAACAAAATACGACTACGAAGCGTTAATGCGACTTCCTCAGGAACTGATAAAAGAAAAATTTAAATTAAAGGTAACAATTAAACTTAAATTAAGAGTAATAAAGTTGGTAATTTTCTAATCAATAACTGGATACTGGAAATCATCTTAAGGAAATGTGAAACTGTAATAAGAGAAACGTAGAGTAAACACTAATACAAAAGTATGGATTAACAAACTCAATAAACATCTGCAAAGAACTTGTCTTAAATTGAAGAAGCTCATTAAAATACTCAAAGAAGACTCGGAATCTATAGACTACCAAATCTATTGTACAGATTTTAATTTTCTGGAAAGGAGAAGATAAAAAAATTATTTCAGGTAGACAAGCAGATCGAAAGTATCTTAGTCAAATTGGAGTCAACGAGCAATATAAAAAAAGAGAGATGTAAACAAGGAGCGATATAAACAAGTGGCCTAGGTATTTTATTATTTAGTTTTGAACTGAAATACGACTTATAACATATAATAAGAAACTGAAGATTATAATCGCTGGTTTGTTCTTTGAACACAATGGAATAAAAGTTTCTTGATTAAAAAAATTATTTTTATATTATCCTTGACACATACGATTAAAAAATATATATTTATCACATATTATATTCAAGTGAATACATGTATGTTATTGATGACCTCCGCCAAATCTCTACAGATGTTATGCTTTTTAACATAAAAATACTTCCAGCACATGATATAAATATGTATATATTCTTTAAAATTTCTGTCTGTACAATTCCTCATTTATACCAAAATGTTAATCCTGTATGAATTGCCATACACAATACCTTAAATGCGTTACATTCACCTTACACAACAAATACGTAAACAATTAGTGCAAAAGCATTGTTATGATTTAAGTCATAATATAATTTTATCATATACTGTGTTTCTACTCTATTATAAAAACTTCTCTTATTAACTCAACTTAAAAATAAGTAGCAGAAAGTTACTTATATATAAAATTCATTGTAACTTCCATTTAACTATTATTTAAATAAAAGCCTTCATATAATCATATTAATCATGTGCAGAATAACGAGAACTAGGCTATTCAGCCCTATATTTGTTTTAAAATTGTTATTAAAGTTAGATAATTAATGATTTCTAATGATGTGGATAATCTTAAGTAATTTTGTGATGAACATCTTTGTTATCATAGTATGAAAATAAAGGAATTTGCTGGTGTTAAGGTTTCAGACAGTGTTTGTGCCCGATTACGGTGAAATTAATTGTTGTTTAATCAACCTGCCTAGCGATTAATCGATTTAAGTCTCCTTTCGGTTGGCCAGTTACCAAGTCGCTTCACTGGCCGACAATTTATAAATGATGTTGAAAAAAGGCCTGTTACTTAAATGTTTACCTTAATTAATGAAAGAGTGATGTCTTTGGTGGGTTTTATCGTTCAAGCTATTTTTCTAATTACCGATCGTAAAAACTATTCAGGTATTCATCTCAACGCAAACTTCCTTTTGTAAAAAAATACTCTTTTTTTTTCGAGCATATCCTTCACACAAGAACTCTTTCATGTCTATAATATACCATAAAAGTAATATTGCACCTTTCATGTTATTGTTTTTACTTCGTCGGTTTTCCTTTATGATTCATTTTAAGAGAACTATAAGATATCTTCTGTTGTCGTAACCTATCTCGCTTGTTTGACAATAACATCAGAACAAGCCAACAAAATTCATCTTGACAATGAGTGTAAGATTGCGCCTATCGTTGGCAAAAGCCTTGAGCACCGTACAGGTGATTATATGATTTTGCTCAGTTCCGCCTCTAATTTTGATGGAGAGCACCCCGGGAAGAGAGTCCGAGGGTCTCCCACCCTCTGCTCCCTTACCAACAACCTCTCGAGACGACTTTATGGTCGCCACATATATGCAGTGCTCATGCCGAAAAGACACTCTACATTTATAAACATCCATGTCTTCCAAGGGATTCGAACGGCAGTCACCATCGCTAACCACTACCTCGGTTGGGAGGCGTAAGATATCTATTAACGCTAAGTTAACACTGCGCATTTTGTTTTCAATTCTAAATAGCGGTAAATATGTTGATGTTGCGTCTAATCCTCAACCGAAAAAGCCCACGAATTTTGTCCTGACAACAACTGCAAGACTGCACTTGCCGTTGGCATGAGCCTTGAGCACCATATAGTTGACGTTACGACTTTGCGTAGATCCGTCCAAATTATGTGAAAAAGCTTCCTGTGGAGAAGATTCGAGAGTCTCCCACTCCTCTTCTCTAACCACAAAACCACTCGAAGAGACTTTCGGCTTCTATATTTTAAGTATTCCTATGCCTCACAGGTACTCTACATCTACAAACATTCATGTTTCCTCTGGGATTCGAGCCCGAGGCCTTCGGTATCGCAGTCAGCCTCACTAACCCTTGTCCCACCTAGGCGGCCGATAAATATACGATAATTTTTTATAACTTACTTATTCTTAAATTTTGAAAAAGATTAAAATTGCTATCTAATTAATTTATTATTCCGATGAGATTTCAATAATCCATAAATAGTATCTGAACTGTTGAACCCTGCAAGATGACAGTTAATTGAACAGCTGAACACTTTGAAGTTGTCACTGGACTTTAGTATGATATAAAACTATCAAATAAAAATTATATGACTGTTTTTATTTGATGGTTTTACATCGTATTAAATTTGAAGCAAGACTGAATTGAGAAGAAAAGAAGTGTTGTCATTACTTCGTAAACGCATTGCTGCGAGACGCCCAGCTGCGGTAAGATAGCTTAACCGCAAAGCTGAGTTAGGATTTCCAGAAAGTGGCAGGGAAAGGCAGGGTTGCCAAATTTCGTGTGAAATCACCCGTGCAAGAATATTTGGCGATATGCCATAAACGAAGCGAGAACATTCTAGAACGCATTCTTAGCGGTTTTCTTGAGAATGTTCTCGAAGGTCAGTTAAAGCTATATATACCCTGCTTGTACATGTAGTACTAACAGTGCAAATAAATTGTGTTTTGATTCTTCATTAAGTGCTGTCATCAATCACTCCAAATCCACGAACCCGTAGAATGCAACAGCATTTGGGCAGAAAGCATTTACTTGCTGTGAGGCATTTTTGAATTATTAATAGATGAAAGCAATTGATAAATTGATCAGAATAATTTATGGTTGTCAGATTTTAATACATTGTGAAATTTATTCATGTTTGGATATCAGCACGTAGTTAAAAGTAATTTATTTTGCTTTAAGTGAAATTTCGAGGATAATTATTAGAGCAGCTTTAACAGAAGAAGGAGTAAGAACCATTTTTATATTCCAGTTATTTTATCATCCAGTTATTAATGGGCAGTTATTTTAGTTATTTTATCATCCAGTTATTAATGGGCAGTTGGATAGCATATGAATCCAAATTCATAAAAAAAACAAGTTTTTAAAAGAAACTGGACGATTTTTGAAAGGAGAAAAATGTGAAATACTTAGGTTTATGTACATATAAGATTATCAGAGTATGAAAATTCAAATAAGTATTATTTATTACTGGCCATGTATTCCACTATATGTTGAAACGATGCAGTTTTGTTGACGTGCTATATTACGCAATCACGGGCAAATTTTCATGCTGTGTTTTGTTGTTTTTGCAATGCATCCTAAATTATTGTTGTTATAAGAATAAAGTTTCATGATTGTGAAGTTTCGTGAATTCTATTGAAGAGAAACTGAGATTTACATGTATAAAGCAATAAATTGATGAAATTATAAGATTTACAATCATTGAGACTCCCCAGAATTTCATTTATCTGGATCACTAGATGGCTCTGATAAGTTTGTAATTATTCGGTTTTCCGTTATTTATTGCGGACATTTAAATTGCTATGCCGGTTAGAGTTTTCAGCCAGCTTCGGTTTAAATTTAATTGTGTAGTCTTTGACTATAATCCTATTTGTCTTTATTTTAGTTACATCGCCACAAGTGGTGATTCACGCTGTAAGCGCCAGAAGGGTTTTATGTTCAAGTTTTCTCTTAATAAAATGGTTGTTTAAAATCTTTTCCAAGCCTCTGTAATTATTTCAGACACAGCGATAATTCACTTTACTTCTGTTAAGAATTTGGGTGCAGTTTATACTCCCAAAGCAAGCCAAACACTATTGATCTCTGACTGACTGTGACTCCATTCATTGAAATAGATTTGTACATGTAAATTGTTTTATTTTCTTCGATAAATATGCATTATTTCACACTATTCGTCAAAATGTAATGTTTCATTTTAACTTAAATCAACTTAATTAGAAGCTAGGAATTACGTTTTATACAAATGAGAATATTTCCAGCGTTTAATTTTAGACAGAAAATTAAAAGTACGAGTGAGTTTAACTCAAAAGGCCTAAGCAAATAAAAATTAATTTCATTGCCTCAGATTAATTTAAGGACAAGTGAATTTCATTTTTGCGTCATTCAAACTTAATATTATTATTACATTTTGTCGAAAGTAGCATTTGTCTTTTAAGGCAATAAAAATATTTTATTTTTCAACTGTAAGGTTTTGGTTGATCGAAAATGATTATTATTAAATTGAAAATGTAACATTTCCTCATTTAAGCTGCAGGAAATAAATATTTGATTTGCTAAGAAGAGACAATTCAATAATCTTGATCATTTTAAATGTATAGATAGGCTATAGTCCAGGGTTTCTTGGCATTTTGAGCTCTGCTGTTTAAAGAAGAAATTCTTCATTTTCTTGGAAATCGAAATTTGATTACTGGGAAGAAAAATAGGGATGAAAATCTTAAAGTATGTTTTCGATATTCTTCTGCTTTATTGTAATTTCGTCGTTATGAAATCCACAATCCGAAGATGAGGCATCGATTTTCTATGGAAAATTTACATTTTTTTTTCGCATAAGAAATCTTTTTGCAAACAAATCCATCGAAATCTAAATTCTTAATCTAATTTATTTATGTCTTCTCTCTTAACGTTTCACATTTCCTTAGCACAACCTAACTATAATTTATATTAGAGTTTACTTCAAAAAATAGGAAGTCAAAATTATCCTATCGTATATGATCATGCTTTCAGCTGAGAGCTGTTCTCGTCTTCTGTCGAGCGTATAATGAGTTTCTGTTTCTCTCCCGAATCTCAAGTAAACAATTTCGGTGGAATTGCGAAGTGGCAATTACACACAACATTTGAATTTGGAAATGGAATATAGCAGTTCAAGCTCAGGTAATAGAATTTTAAATTACTTACACGTGCAAGTGAACTTTTTAGATAACTGAATATTTAATTACATTGACTGCAGTCAGTCCAAACTTTTCTCTTGAATATTGAATAGTGATAAAAGCATTAAAAGTCAGTGATTTTGTATAAAAACTCAGTATGAATTACCACTAAAATACAAATGATGTCATCAGCGTCGGATGCTAGTTTTCTTCCCACAGTATCACTTTTGAACTCTGTTCGTGAAATGAAATATTTCTAAATACTAATTAGCCCAAAAGGTAAGTTAATCCCGAATGGGATATTAGTCTCGAAAAGGCATTTTCGTTGAATCAATACAAACGGGGTATCACTTTTCAAATTGTTGCCACCAAATTACTGCCCTCTATTACATTTAAAACATTAAATAATGGAGAATCTGCTTGCTTGAATGTATGCATACTTCTCCCATTGTGAAAAAACAAAAGTACCCAGGCCCTTTCAATTTTGAATAACGTAGTCCTCCACCAGAACATGGGCACCTGGAAGCCCGAATTTTGAATTTCGGATTGTTTTATTACCTATTTCACATTTTGTAAAATTTTAACGAATTTTCGATCGATAAACTCAACGATTTCAAAGGGAGCAGTGGCAAAATTGCACACAAACAAAAAAACTTATTTCTAGCCCGCGAAACTATCGGAATCTATCGGAATATCTATCAGAACTTCTAAAGATAGCTGTTTTTAAATATTTTGTCACTTTGCTGTTGAATCGATTTTATGTGGCAAAGTGCTAAGAACTGTGTGTCTGTGGCTAAGTGCGATTTTATGTGGCTAAGTGCGATTTTATGTGGCTAAGTGTTATTTAATAAATGGAAGTAACCACACAAAACGTTATTAATAAAAAGACAAAAAAAAATTTTGTACAGCCATCTTAGTAAGAAAATTGAACATCGATACGATGAACTGAGAAAAGATGGAAAAGAAAAAGTATAGCAACCCTTAACCCTGCATCGAAAATTCTAAACATATGCCGTGTTAAAATGTCGATTTTGCTGTCGAATCAATTTCAATTTGCTGTTGAATTGTGCATGGTGTAAGTGCGATAAAAATGATGCTTAATAGTGAAGCTAAAAAGACGAAAACGAAACGGGATTAAGTGAGCGTGTAGAGATATTAGATTATTTCGGAAGTAGGAGTGATGTAAAATGACCAACGCCTTGCCCGGGAATCGAACTACGGACCTCTCGGTTACGCGTCGAGCATGCTACGAAGGCATGCGAAGGCGGCGCGCGAAACACCTTATAAGTGTAACAGAAGACTTGTAGACTGTGAGCTCAGAGAGAGCGTAAAAAACCTAACAAACCCTTTTGGGGAAACCTTTAAAATCTGAAACATTTGAGATATTTTTCTTTTCATTTTTTAGATTAAACGTTGGAATGTTCAAGTGTAGCTATCATATTCTTTAATTTTACAACAAAATAACTGTACTAACACTTTTCCGTACAATCAGTCTTTCAGGTTTAAAAACCTTTTAGAATTTTTCTGACATAAACTAATATAAATCTAAACTATTTTTTCCAAATATTCAATTTAAATTTCAATCTTTCCATTCTAATATGGGCATCTCGAAGCTCAAATTTGGAATCTGGAATTTGTTTTGCTAACGCTTTCATATTTTGTAAAACTTTAACGAATTTTCGATTATTAAACTCAACGATTTCAAAGCCAGCGATGGCAACACTGTACGAAAAATATCTGATGTGTACATCAGATGACTTCCTTGTATAGAATATTAAACTATACGCAATTTTCCTGCATTTCATTTAACCTTATTGAATTAACAATTTACGAATTTTGAATTAAACCTACTTCGTTGATAGCGGATAAAACCACAACAGAATAAATACGCTCTTTAAAGTTCACTATATTTATTTACCATAGCCACACTTCGGCGCTAAACACATATGATTTCACAGACGATTCAGCGCCGCTTACCTAATGCGCATGCGCTACTAATTAATTCAGTTCTCACTTCGCGGTAAGGCAAAAATACGTAAAAATTCAAAATATTTTCATTAAAAATTGAAAAATATAAAAAAACATAAAACTCCAAGTACAGTTAAAACAATTAAAAAAACAATTTGTAAGCAAAAACAAGCTAATAACTTAAATGACAATTCCAGAATGAATCAAACATAATTTAATTCGCAATAATAGAAGACGTTACTTTGTTGTTGCGAAGCTTAGTTTCTCTAGATTCGCAACAAATCCACTATTCTGCTAAGTTTCATATGCAAAGAAATATGGGTGCTATCATAACCAAAAATTAGGCTTAGCCGCACTTAAAAAACTTTTAAACTGTTGATAATTCCATAATTATTGCATGCAGGTTAACTAAAGGCATAAAATATTAACCGAAAGATAAGAACAACACAATTCAATCATTTTTAAAGCAAAACAAATGCATAATTTACAAGCATATAAGAATAAAGAAACTGAGCTCACTGAGTCGAGTAACAGAGTGGATATATATATACATATATTTATATACTTTTGGTGCGGCCGATTGCAACCAAAATGCGAGATGCACATCTACTTGTTATAGCAGTCCTGTATACAGAATTTCAGCATTCTGAGGCTAGTCGGTTTTCAGTTATGCGAAATACATACATACATACGTACGTACGTACACACAGACGCCACGAAAAAATCTCTCCATAATCCATTTTAAATCAGTTTTATAATTTTTTTGGGAAAAAAGAGTCTTTTATTCTGTCCTTACGCTTAGATATTACGCAAAAACGTCATTAAATTGCATCCGATAGCGGTCAAAATGGATATTTTCGTTGAAACGAGACCCGAAATTTTTGTGCGATTACAATACTTTCTTTTTACTACGTGCAAGAAATTAAAAAGACGTTTTAATCTCCAGCCCGCGAGACTGTGTATCGGAAGTTCTAATGATATGTTTTTTTAAATATTTTGTGATATTGCTGTTCTATTGAATTTTATGATTTAAGTGCGAAGAATATGATATTTGATAGTAAAGGTAACACAGAAAACGTTAAAAAAACGCGCCTTTGGGCGCAATCTAAAATCTCAAAGCTTTCAGATTTTTATTTATTTTTTTCTGCTTCTGCTGTTTGCACTTGGATATTCTGAATTCTGTAACTAAACTCAGTGGTGTATAAAAATTAAGGACGAAGTTGAAAAATTAGCTTTTTAGTGGAATAAGTGGCAGAGCGGTCTAAAACACTATTCAGGAGATGGACTAGGGTCAGGTACGTTAGCACAAGCGCATGTATGCAGCTAGCTACAAATATTGGGGAATGGGAGGCGTATAAAGATCGCTGGAGGTGGAAGCTGAGCATTTTGGAGAAGCTATTGCACGCATGTATTAGTTTAAACCACATCGAGTTGCTGCATCAGTGTGAAATGCCGAACAATAAATTTGTTTGACGACATCTGGAAGCTTTTACACGAGGTCGAATCACTGGAAAGATTGAGCGAGGTCGAAGTGTGGCTGTGGAGTTCGGGAATGCTCACAGCATTGTTTCACGCTTTTGGTGAGCATTTCACACTACAGGAACAGCTCTCTGACAGTTCAAAAGTGGTCGTCCGCGAACAACCACAGCAGTGAACGACCGAAAAAATGCCCTATAGCAAGAAGGAACAGTCATCAAACAAGGGGAGAAATATCAAGACACATGGAACAAGCGATTGGATGACCTATATTGCGTTTTACCATGGCCAGGAGGCTGCACAATGGTGGTCTGTTTGAACGACGACCTGTACAACGTATACTTTTAATGCCTGCTCATCGGAGAAACCGTTTTCCGTGGTGCACAAAACACCAGAATTAGACAGATAATTAATGGGATTGACTAGTCTTTACGATGAGAGCAGATTTAGTCTGAGTAGCGATTCTAGACGCATACACATCTGGAGAGAGCGGGGAATACGCGATAACCCCTTCAACATCACCAAAAGAGACCGGTTTAGAGGTCGCGGAGTTCTTGTTTGGGGAGACATAATGTTTGGTAACCGTACTGACGACTGCATCTTCCAAGGAGGTTCAGGCACCGAGGACTGCTATTGTAACGAGGTTGTCCTTCCTTATATGCGTCTTTTCACAGGTGCTATGGGCCCTCAGTTCCTTTTCATGGACGACAACGCTTCACCTCATAGCACAGTTATTACCGAAGAGCTGTTGGAGAGTGAGAATATTAAACACATGGATTGGCCAGCAATGTATCCGGATCTAAATCCCGTCGAGCATGTACGGAACTTTCTAGGGAGATGTGTAGCAACACGTAACTTACCGCCAGTAATAAACTGAGAGTAATGCTACAAGAGGAATAGGCAACAATGCCTCAACAACTCATTCACAACTTCATATTCAGCATGGCCAAATGATGTGAAACCTGCACAGCAGCCAGGGAAGGTCATATCCCCTACTAAAGGCTGGATCTTTCTTGCTGGACACCTGTCACATGGATGTTTTGGCCTTCTTTTGCATTGTGCTCCATGCTGTTTTTTTTAATAAAATTCCTTTCATACATTTTGATTGCTTTTTGGGGACGTTTTGCTGACATTACCCATGCTCTTACATCTTGTTTATCTTATAGTATTATTTTTGTTGATTTGGAAAGCTTTTGCACAAGGTTATACTGAAAAAACCGTCTCGTCCTTAATTTTTGCACCCCAGCGTACTTTGTTGCCCTCCCTTTCCCCTTGGAAAAAAGGTATATGGGAAAATAAGTGAATTTTATAGACATAAATATGGTAAACAAAAGGTATGAATTCAAACTCAAGTGCGACTTACTGGGAAAGTTAAATTATTTTAAAACGATAGCTTACGTTTTCGAATTTCTAATTCGAAAACAAGTGTGTTTATCAAGAATTCTCATCGACTTGAACTATAAATATCTGCTGCTGAAATTCAACTTTCGCTTATCTAGAGATCAGACAGGGTTAGGCCTTTTCCAACACTCGAATTCAATGATTTTATTTGAAGTATAGAAATGGGAGAAGGGAAGATGTAAAGGGAGTATGGTAAGAAAGTAAAATTCAAAGAACCAAAAGAAGGTAAGAAAGAACATACAGACATGTGATCAACCGGGCATTACTGTTACTGCTGAGTTTTTATTTTTGCATTTATACTTGCTTTCGTCTTTTAAATGATACTTTATAATTTGCATCTGTATTAAGAGTACGATACTTGGGCAAAATATTTATCTGACAACCATTAAAAAGCTATAAGTCAAATATGATAGCTTAATTCAAAAGGAAAGATAAAATGTACCGCCAATAATGTGTAAATATAGCCAGCAATAGCTAAAGTGTACGCATCTCCTACTGAATATAAAGGACTCAGAGGACGCAAACAAAATGAAAGAAATGTATCAAAACTTTACGTTAAATTAATTCCTTACAATTTTAAGCAATGATTACAAATTGCGTTTACTTGTGGTGAATAGCATCTTCCACGAAGACACCCTATCCATAGGCAACTAGCCCTCGTGAGCTTTGCTACACTCCAATAACCCTAATTATTTGTTATAAATAAAGCGAGAAATAGTTTTAGATTTAGCAAACAAAAATCTTATTTTTTATCTGCCGCAAGATCATGGTTTTAAAAAATGTCTAGCATAACTTAAATTGAGTACAATTCTAGTTAAATAATGCGTCGCTATTGAAAATATCAGACACCATTGTTTCAATACTAATATACACCTTAGAGGTCCTATACACAAAAGGTTAATATTTAAAACATAGTTTCTTTTACAACAATCATTTGTTACTGGGAGCAAGAAATAACACTGGCAATGGCCGTTTTTAGCTTGATTGTGCAAGAATATATAACCACAGACTATCTCTCTGAATCGTTTCGGAAAATTGGGTTCCATTTGTTACTCAGCTATTGAGACTAAACATTTAAATTTCATTGAGAATTTATGGGCGAATATTGGCACCAGAGGTAGTCTCCAGTGGTACAAAACGGACAAAGGATTAAGTGACTCAGCTACAAAAGGATGTTAAGAAGTTCCAAGCTAATGAACTAAAAATTTTAATTGAAGCCACACTGTAACACAATTTTTTACGTTATAATTTCAAAGAATTAATATATTGTCTTGTAAAGCATTTTCTCCCTCCTTTCCGCATGCTTTCATGGTGTAATTGGAAACACACTCGATGCTTATTCGAGAGATTCAAGATTCCTGTCGCGGCGACGAAGTTTCGCATTTTTCACGTCTCCTGCTTTGAAAAAAAGTATTGGCTTTACAGCAGCACCCGAACTAAAAGGTGGTGGACATTAATTCGTTACCACCAGAAACTGGAACCTAAGAAATATATAATCCAACCACTTTTAAAGCATATATATATATATATATTTATGGTGCGGCTAATTGAAACTAAAAAGGAATGTGCGCAACTATACGTTACAATAGTCCCATATCCAAAAGTTTTACGTTCTACGTCTACTCGCTTTTGAGTTATGCGAGACGCATAGACATCACGAAAAAAATCTCTTCTGAATCCATTTTACAATCCGTTTTGGAAAAACGACTCTTTTGTTTTATCCGTAAGTAACAGATATCATGAAAAAAATAGTTCAAATGGATTCGGGAGCGATAAAAATGGATATTTTCATTGAAATATGATACCCGAAGCTCTTCCAAATTACAGTGCTCCCTTTACTCTGTGCACGAAGGTTTAAAAAAAAAAAGAAAAAAGAAATATTCCTTTTAAATATCCGTATTTTATAGTTATTAACTTGTGCCATATTTATGCTGTTTTTTAACCATCAAAATTTCAATAAGTGTTAGAGACTAAGATCCGTCGAGTAAGTAATGAACTGTAATAAATTATAACAAGGTTTATTCATAATTGGTAGAGAGTCCATAAAAAAATCAGCCGCACTCTTCCTTGGGCACAGAAGGTTATTAAAAACTGAGACTTAGAGGCAAAACGAACAACTTGCTCTGCAATTTGCAAAGGTT
>KK116308.1:508986-524754 GCA_000611955.2 Stegodyphus mimosarum
ACAATAAGTCTGTATTTTTAAATATAAATTGTAAATTGTCTATAACTGAAATGTTACCGTAGTAACTTTAAGTAAGTCATCACTTCTGGTTGATGACTTTTAAACGGAATCTTAATTCCTTGTTCTAATAAATAAGAGCTATGTTATACGAAATCTTGATTAATATTTGTTTAGTTATAATTGGCAAAGGGTACAAGTTGGTTTTATTAAATTTATATCATGGTAAACAAATGCTTTTTATAAGAAATTTTAATTCATTGTGCAACTGAATAACATTGTTGCGTTCTTCAGGTTCGCGAATTTGGAGTGATTGCTGATAACGCTTGATGATTATTCAAAACACAATTTATTCGTCAGTACTACATAGGAGAGTTGCAAAGACAGGTTTGCAACCGTCGACAGACTACGATAAACACGCTGAAACAATCAGCAACACAGTCTGTAACAGAGCTTTTGACCTGCCTTCGAGAACATTCTGGAGAAAACCGGTGAGAATTCGCTCTAGAATGCTCTCGTTCCGTCTATGTTATATTGCCAGTTTTGTCGTCAAATGTCGCAAATGGGCGATTTCGCTCCAAATCTGGCAACTTTGCCTTTTCTTGGCACTTTCTGGCAAACCTAAACCCTATTTGCAAGGAAGCTATCTTACCGCTGGGCATTTGGTCGCAATATAATTTAACCAGTTTTTAATTAAAGGAAACTACACGTTCATAATACGTTTAAAATAAATGTTTTAAAACGAATACCATAATTTAATTTTTTTCTATAATTTATCTATGAAACCAGCAAATATAAATTCATTTTGATCTGCACCTATATCCCTGCATTATTTAGGTATTAGTAAAAATGCACATCAGATTTTGGAATTACTGGTGAATAGTGACTGCCGTGCGTTCCGGGATCAACAAGAAGTGAAGCAGAAGATGTTTTAGTTATTTGCTGTTGTGCCTTGTCATCATTAGCAGTGCAAGAGAATAATAATAGCATTTCCTGATAACGTGCCCGCATTGCATGACTTTTGAAGTTCTGCAAATGCTATAAAAATCATTCACTTATACGGTCTGATATAGAAAAATATCATTTATAGGTATTGTTACAAATTTTGTATAATGTAATATGAAAAGTCTGAAGAGAATGAAGCTCTGGGTAGAGAATAAGGTTACAGGGGCAAGTATATGTAACACTGAAGTCAACGACTGTCTTGCTAAATTGTCCAGATATCGCCAAAGTGGCGATAGTTTTAATTTTTGTCGGCAAATTTGGCGATAAATCGACAAAAGTCGCCAAGCCCTGGCGTCATTTTAATGCCTCTCCTATATACAGTAATTGTCATGTAACTGACTAACTGTAATTAATCCCTATGTGAAACTGCAACTGTATCCAGCCCTTATATGTGACTTTAACCGTATATGCCTTCTAGTGTTGTCGAGAAACGGAAGGTGCTCGAAATACCTTGACAAGAAGAGGGAAAACTGTATAAGACGGGAAGGTTTACAATTCCGAGGTGACTTCAGAGTATTGAGAGATTCCGATGCAAGCTTCCCTGTTTGGATGCGCTTTGCCTCCCGTTGTGTTTAACATTATTAGAAGTTTGAAGATGTTACCGCTGATTATGCTCTGCCATTACAGACAAGTGCCCTCCATTGGAAAAAAAAATTATACTCTGTCCTGTTGAAAAGAGCTGTGCGATTACTTCTGTATTCCTTGGGGAAAATAAATTTTATCAAGTTATCATCAATTGTGTGCGCATTGAATCCATTACGAACCGATACCCAAGCAAAATTGTAATAGAAATAGCCTTAAATTAAATTCTCTTTATAGAGAGTCCTATTTTTCTGCGAAAATATCTCAAAAGTTCTACGTAAATACTTTCTGGTTTCCGCTATAATCAAAACCAGTAATGATTACATATGCATACAGGAGTTTTAAATACTGTGTATGAGAAGCTTAGGATTATATTATGATATTTTTTTCACGAAATTGTGTCCAGAGTTTCAAGTAAAATATTACTTCCGGTTTATCAGTTTAGCGAAAATCTAATACGTTATTTCCTATGGCACTAAAGTTTTGAATGTTTAAATTGAAAAATTCTGGATTGTATTTTAATGTAATTTTTTATTAAAAGTTATAATCTTCTAGTGAAGTACCACTTCCGGTTGTACATTCAAAACTATTAAGGCCTTCAAATAAAGCACAATTTCCAGTTAGCCAGTTTTACCCTAAATCTAATCACCACTTTATGTGAATGCAGAAAATTTAATTACGGAAAGAAGAAAATTTATGTAAGATTTTTACAATTTCAGGTTGTCCAGTTTCCCCCAAAATCTAATCAGCTCTTTATACGAATGAAGAAAGTTTAAGTAACGAAAGCAGAAAATTTTAATAAAATCCAAGATTTAAAGTGTGATGTAAGAATTATCGTGGACGAAAAAAAAAATTTTTTTTTGCTTCACGACAAACACACACACAAACAAAAAATCATTCTAAAAGTAGTGAAAACGTGCTGTGGAAACCATAAAAAGATGATATTATTCACTGTAAACTCACTAACGAATTGTTTTATGAAAAACATTGTAGGGTTTCCCTTATTTTGCGTAATAAATTTATTTTAAGTTTGATACCTTTCCTGAACCTCTCAACATCCCCTAGTATTTTCTCGCCAGGATGTAAATTTAAAAATAAGTGAAGTGAATATTTAAACGGGTAAACCTCTGAGTTTATTCAGAGCATGTTTTTGCTAGCCAGCGCACGTTACGTTGCTATCTCGCTATTACGTTAGTAAGCCTCTTGGCCATTTCGGAGTATCATTACGCCTGTTAGGCTTTTGTGAGTCAACCTGTTAGGTGTAAGTTAACGTGCTAATCCAGCACTATTTATTTTAGATTCGGCTTCAATCATGTTCTACATTTACGTTTTCACCACAAGCTGACGATATTTTTGTAACGCACGAATATCGTGTTATTCTGTTAAACTTTCAATTAATAAAGGGTTACTAATCACCCTTCTTCTGTGCTGGTAATTTATTCACGCTTTTGCGAGAATTCGCCAGGTTCATTGTAGGATCTAATTTAGTTTTATGCGGAATAGCAGACACAGATCTTACAGCATTATCTCCCTAAGTACGTAAGTTGACAGGAGGTAATATTTTTTTCTTTTAATTTTATCAGAAAATGGACTTGACACCATGTTCATAATAAATGGTCTAATAACATTTATTAATTTTACCATTTATTATAGTTGTAAATATAGTGTTGCAAACATTTTCATGTCCATAATGGTTATATGCATTTTATCTCCTTTCATTCTATAATTATATGCTTACTTCTTCTTTTGTTTAATTTTCTGTTCATAAAAGTTTTGACTGTAGTTTTAAAAAATGAAACTCTTCTATTTTCTATTAATTTGTTCTTGAATATTTCAGTTATAGTTAGTTCCACAACATTTTTCTCGTGAATGCTCACCATGCGCTATTAATTACATTTTAAATATATATATATATATTTTATTTTTAAGAAAACATCAGCTGTCTCTAAATCTACGAGGGGATGCTGATACTTGGGAAATTGAAAAAAAAAAGCGTTAATTAAATGGCATTCTTTACTGTATACTTTGGAGTGTGGCCAAACATTCTACTAATTAAATGCTTACATTAAGAAGATATTCGCGAGTTGCTTAATTTCAAATGCGGCTGAAAAATACTTTTTTCAGAACTCTGAAACCCTGACTTTGGCAGTAACGACCAGACATTTAATCTTAAGTAACGACCAGAAAACGTTTTTATGTTCTTCCCATCTGATTTCAAAATTTGACATATTTAAAGGTGAAATGAAAATTTCTAACTTTCTGAATACTACTCTCCTGCCGAAAAGTGAGAAGAAATAATTAGAAAGTTTTGTTTCATTTAAAGATTTGTTAAAAAGCTTTGTTATTCAGATTTTTAACATCAAGAGCAAAATGAGGTGGAAAAAGGTTTTGTGCAGAAGTATGTAATGTAACGTCATCAGAAACATTTGTAATTTGTTACAACGAATCTGCGAATGCTCTTAAAAAATATCAGTTAGGTGTGTTACACATTATTATTAAAATTTATTGTTAAAAATAAAACTATTAAGACATAAACTATTAAGAATTTTGATCGTTGCTTTTTATTTGCTTAGGCTTTTAATCAATTAAGTTGCAATTTGGAAGACAAAGATTCAATGGAATACGTAATAGCATATTCTGACAAATCACTATTTGAATTAAGTTAAAACAGCTGCAGAAGTGCAAATTACGAAAGACAAGTCAGTGATATGATAAGGTGATAAAAATGAGAGAAAGGAAGTCAAGTCACTAGTGCCATCTATCAATGAAAATGAAAACATCCATAACATAATTCCTTAAAAGATGAGGATAAAGACAAATTGGAATTAGGATCGTTAACTAGAACTGAAAGACTTACATGAATCTGAATGGCCTCCAAATTTAATTCGTCAACGGAATATAATTTCTTGATTAATTTTGGCCTCAGAAAAATAAAAAATGCGATCTTCTGACCAACAGTATTCGGCAACAGTCGATATATGTGTTTTTAAACTTGTACATTTAAATCAGTGTAACCGTTTAAACCTGTGTAGCTCCGTCAAGTGTCCAATACCTTTTCTCTGTTTGATGGTAACAAAGATGACTTGATCAAAGTTCTTTCAATAATGAAATTCCGTCTATTCTGCTATTCAATTCGCTTCTAAATTTGAGACATCCAGTTATTTTCCGTTCCTTCACATCCGGGTCAGAGGGAAAATATCCAACTTCAGTACTTCTGTTTATCTGTGCTCTGTGTCTGTATTCCTTCGTTTCCCGTGCACTTTCAAGTTTGTTCCTCCAAATCGGCTCTTCGTCAGGAACTGATTTACTTAAAAGTAGTTGCTATTGACAGAGACTTTTCGCGTAGTATTATTCACCAAGCGGGTAAGAAATTCTCATCTCAAAGCATCAAAAAAAAAAAACGCCCTCTGGTTTTAGAAGATTATAAGAATGCTATTATCATTCCTTTCTTTTCGTTAATTAGCTATAAAACTCCGTATATTCGACAGAAATTCAACTTTCGGTTCGTTTCTGTTCTGTCAATAAAATTGGCAATTCCATACTTAAGGATGTATTCCGGATAAGGACTCTTAGGTTATATACAGAATTCCTTGCCAACGTTGTTTAATTTATATTATTCAAACTAAGGGAGCCTTAAAATTTCGCTCTAAGGGCATTCTTACCCTCATATTTTAAGAAAATTATTTCATATTTTTTTTTTCATTTTTCATCAATAGATGGCCCAAGTAGCTGGACTTTCTTACTTTCATTCTCATCGCCTTATCCTATCTTATCAATGGCTTCTCTTTCGTCATCTGCACTTCTGCAACTCAAGAAGCTAGCAAAATTTGACAGAATATTTGAAGGATAAATACCTCAAATTGTAATCTGACGTCACGTAACGATACAGAATTTTTAAACTTCGCTTCAAATGCTTCTCGTATCACTGTTTAAATTTATGTTCTTAATTTTGATAACTTGCGTTTCAAATATTCTTTTTCATAACATCCCAATGCGTATAACAGAAATAGGGGGCTTCAAAAAAATTCTTAATTAAATAGCAACTCTTAAATGATTGAATTATGGTTTCTACATAAATATTAATCAAACAGAATAAGTCTTCAAACTGTGACAATTTTTTAGCTTCACATCATTCGTAAATAGTATATGCTTAATTTACATTGCTCACGAGTATAGCATCTAAGGAAACACTCTCAGTAAGGAATTTTTTTCCTTCGCCTATCGCCTAATTTCTCAAACAAATGAAAGACTGTCGTCATGTGATCCAAACTGTTGGAGTTATTTAAATTTTGGGGACTAACAATATGCGAATATTTTCCCAGACAGCAGCGCATATTAATTTTTCTATTGCAGATATTTAAGATATATCTTTTACGCTAGAAA
Source organism: Stegodyphus mimosarum (assembly GCA_000611955.2). Classification (NCBI taxonomy): domain Eukaryota; kingdom Metazoa; phylum Arthropoda; class Arachnida; order Araneae; family Eresidae; genus Stegodyphus; species Stegodyphus mimosarum. The sequence continues at coordinate 514,954 of KK116308.1, forward strand.
AGTATTAATTTAAAAATGTTGGTTTCAAACTAAAATTTGTAGAAATGCTAAGAATTGGAAGTTTGCTTTTAATGAAATTCCTTTTACGGCATTTAAAGCTTAAGTGCGAAGTGAAAATGATTAGAGTTGTAAAATTTTTAACAATTTTTAAGTCTTTTTTTATATTGAAAAATTCTTTTCTTCCTTTTTATGAAATAATAAGCAATTTAACTACCTGGAAGCGGGAGTGTATAAAGCTTTCAATTTCGTATAATATTTCTTAAAGGTGCCACTTCAACTAAATTTTCATATTCAGATAATCTATCAAGCCGCCCAGAAGGTATAGTGGTTAGGAGAACCGACTGCTAAAAAAAAGGATCCATTTCGAATCCCGGAGAAGGCATGGTTGTAACTGTTCGTCTCTATATATGAGGCAAAATAATAAATTGACCACTACTCTAGCCTTAGTTGTGGCCAAGCCGAAGTCGGCTGTGGGCCCACCGTTGGAAAAAAAAAAATCTACTTTAGATGGATCTACTTTCATCCTTTCAAGACAGCTGAACGGAAGACGGAATCACCGTCATTAAACCAAGAGGTCAGTCGGTATTGTCTCGCGTCACCGCGCATTAGACGGTACATCAGAACACATTGTAAGATAGTGTAGCCGTTGTGGCTAAGGGCATAACTCCATAATTTACATAATTATTACATTATTTCAGATACTCAAATTACTTTACAGCAGAACATACGCATGCAACAGTATACATTACAAAGACAGCACTTAGACAACTTTACAGAAATTTTCAAAAGTATATTGCGTGACATCCAAATACAGTAGTAGTACAGAGAATTAAATTTATTCCACCCCAAAAAAGATTTAATAAAATTTTTAAAAAAATCATATTACAAGGCACTGGTGAACTTAGTTTGAAACCTTGTCGCTAATTTGGGCGACCCATGCCAACAGATGACGTTGTTTTACTATAAACTTGGAAGGTCCTGTGTATTGGTACTGGGGATTTTAATTCTCTGGTAATCGGGCAGATGGTAAGATAATATTCTGGAGTATCAATTTCTCCACAGACGCAGAGGTCAGTGTTGCTGACGCCATGCCTATTTTCGTATTCGGGAAAGAGACCATATCTTGTAATAAATGTTGTTAATTAAGGGGAAGTGATATTACATTTGTCATCTACTAGACATTGACATAAGACAGTGACGCCGCCAGCAGTGGCAGAGCTTGTGATGTCGCTTGCTCTAGACAACAGAAGCACCTCTACACCAAAACGGCACCGTGGGTCCCAGTCCCACCGTGGGTTTACTAATCTGGATAGCTAGCGTAAAGGGCCTATACCTACTTACCCAGGATAAATAATAGGTGGCCCCCTACACTTATACCTAACCTACTGGTGCGATGTAGTAGTACGTGCGGCGACCTTGTTCACATTCATCCTACTCTGCTTGCCAGTTGAATGCGGCCATTTTGTAAAATTATCAACTTCCGGTTTCGAACATAGCACACGCACATATATATATTGTTGCGAAATGCTCAGCTGCCGTAAGATAGGTTCCCCGCAAAGCGAGTTTAGGGTTGCCAGAAAGTGGTAGTCAAAAGAAGGGATGCCAGATTTTGCACAAAATCGCCTGTTTGGCGATAGACAATAGACTGGGCGAGAACATTATAGAATGCATTCTTAGTGGTTTTAGTACGGTAGTTTAAAGCTATATATACCTTGAGGGATATAGGGTAGAAGTATCTTGAATTCAGTAGCGTAGTAGTGTCTTGAGTTCAGAGATTAGCTGGACAGCGATCGACCGAGTCGGGAGCTGTACATCATCAAGTGTTATCATCAATTAGACCAAATCCATGAAACCGTAGAATACAACAATATACATATATATGTATATAATAGAGAAGGAGAGACAAGAAATAATAAATTAGGAACTAGATCCTGAAAGACACGAAAGAAATGAAATTCAAAACGAGTAAAATTCAAAATTCCCTATAAATATGTAAAAAATCAACCAATAGTCACCAAACCGGAAAAATTACAGATATGGGAAATACAAAAATTATAAAAAATACATAGAGAGAGGAATTCAATCAAATTCTGATTCAACATTACCAAGCTGAGGTAGGTCAGATTTAATTGAACTGCTTTCCCCAATATATTTATATTAAGCATAAAATGCTAGCAAATGAATTTCTATATATTATTTCATAATGAAATCAATTATTGCGCATCATTTCCTTACTAAATTCTTTTTATAGTTTGGACGATTATGTCCTTGTAAGCTTGTGTGCTTGATGTACGGGCCCGCTTCGTAAAAATGCTCCATTACACATACACAGCCCTTTATTGAAATCCCCTGCTATTCGAAGTGAGAAGCCATCGTAAGAGTGCCGCGGCATGAAGGAGCACACAAAAAATAACGATCAGTTTCTGTCTTAAGACTGAGCATTGGTACCCTTATGCAAGTCGTCTGACTACTGATTAACTAATTAATAATTAAATTACATAAGCATATTTTAAATGTGATAAGGACGATTTAACTTTCAGTACTTTTAGTATCTGTTGTATTTTTAGTATCTCGATGCCAAGAAAATGTTTCTCTATCGATTCCGAATAGTAAACTGGATGAAAGAATAAGTAAAAATTCGAAGGTCGTATTCAGAATTTTCTTCATACGTTTCAAAATGTTACGGACAATATAATGGCACTAATTCCGAAATTCAGTTTCGGATAACTTGATACGAAAACCGAGATAAGACCCTACTCAGAAGATCAGAATCTGTAATCAGAATGCAGAAATTGTGTAAAATAGTACTGAATTGTTTGAAGAAAGACCAAGGTTTCATTATAAAATATACTATAACAAATCACGATATGATAAGGTAGGGTTTAAAAAACTAAAAAACAAGCAAAGCCATAGTTTCGCCAAATTGAAAACTTTGGGAGACTAAGAAACAGGGGGAAAATAGAGGGGTAGATATCCATTATTAAGAGTAAAAATGCCTTTTTATGTTTGAAATCGACGTGTACTTTGAAGGCCGAAAGAAAGCCATTTAAGCTACTAGGTAGATCATATAAAAATTGAATATTTGATAAAACATTAATGATTTAGTTTAAGACCTATTATTAATTTACGGTCTGCATTTCATCCGTATAAAAGCAATATATATGTGCATCTTTTTCACTTCTTACCGATGGTCTAGTACAGATGTTCTCAACTAGAGTGGGAATTTTCCTTGGGGGTTGGGTGTTTCATAGTTTCAACGAGGAATGCGGTCAACCTTTGAGTTAACTGTTAAGTATTTAATTTTATTTTATAAATACAAAAAACTACTTTTATTTAAGTTTTGGTATTTATCAACATTTTCTTGTTTAATTTATAAAATCCATTCAAAAGTAATCTAAGTTTTAATAAATGTAGATGTATTTTTCGAGTTTTGGAAGGGGGGATAATAGTCTAGTAATGGGGAAAGGGGTGCATGGGGGAGGAAGGGTTCAGATCCACTATTCTAGCACTTTGTAATTTCAATGAAAATGAGGTTTAATTTATTGAAATACTTGAGTCCCCGTTTGAGAAGTACAATCTGAAACATTTTTCTGATTGACGAAAACCAACCTTAATGAAAAATCCATGTTTTTCATAAATAGGATGAAATGTATTTCATTTCCCACTAATTAATTAATCAGTAATTGAAATCCGAATTGTACTTGCTTAAGAGTACCTCGGCATAAAAATGCGTGCACCTTTTTGAAGACTGCTTTTTTCAACCTAGAAACCGATCTTCAGTTTGTGCGCTCTCCCTTATCAGGGGTACCCTTGTGAAAGTTTCTGTCTTTTCGAACAGCGACTGAATTCCACAAAAGATTACTTGCACCCTTATAGAGTTTGATCGGGCCACCCTATAACGTCATTTCTTATGTGCAACATGGTGATGGGCCACCCTATAACGGCGTTTCTTAGGTGCAGCACTGCCATGAAAAAAGTAATAATTTGAAAAATTTGTTCTCATTTTTTTCTTGTAATTTCTTCAAAAACAAATGTTTAGGGTATTCAACTTGGGTCTTAAAGCAAAAAAGAAACATTCTCCCAGTCTCTGCAACTGAACTAAGCTTTTCAAATGCCAAAATTAAACTCATTAATCGTTAAAACTGATACCCGATCAAATGTATTTTATCAATTATTAAAATTCAAACTAATTTCTAAAATGGTCATTTTCCAATTATCGTGGCTTGCGTCTCTTTCCAAATGTCACAATCAACACCAACATCTCCATAACCGTAGAATACTAATAATCTTCGTATGTTTTGAAGAACGCAGATGACATCTTTCCCTTCTTCTGTCATATTAATCTTCCGAGAGCTTGAATAAATAGGAAATGACATGACTTTTAGGATTTGATCGTCAACATAATATATTGTTTGCATTTTTCTTTCCGAGTAGACCGTCCTTGACGGCAGAGAACGTGCAGGATAATTTAGTATGGTTCCGATGCCAACGTTCTGGGCGACGTCGAAACCATCTGGTCCATTGTTCCACAGAAAGTGCCATCGCAAATGTCTGGCAGGTGTTTTTATCCAGAACGCAAAAGACTACTTGCAATCCGAGAGTTTGCGTGCGGTTTATAATTCAGTGAAAAGTTTCATAGGTAAAAAAAATATAACATGTGTGTATTACCTGTGTTAAAAAAGCTGTTTTTTGCTTGATCGTTTCCATATGGATATCGTTATGGCGTGCTACGATTTATTAAATCATATATGATGTTTAAAGGATGCTTTCGCATGAAATACTCTGAGAAATAAAGGTGCGGTAACTTTCCGAAAGAATGCTATTGGCTGAGTTAATGTCACGTGTATAAACAATGCCATTTGGGCCTGAAATGTGAATTCGTTCGCTATGTTAATTCGATGGACATTTGCTGTTTGCTGTTTAAAAGCTCTTCTCAGATTTCAAATATGATTTATTTATATCGTCAACAAAAAGATAAAGGTATTTTTTGAAAAGTGAACGTTTAAAACACAAAATATCTCTTTGTCAAGAAAACATTCAAGAGAATGAATGCCGGAACAAGGTAGAGTAAATATTAGTATATCTTAGTTAGCATTTATTTAATGCATATTAAGCTTTTTAAACTAGAATTAATGGTTTATTACTCTTTATAACTTATTAAGAAAAAGAATCATTTAAAGCTTTTTCTGTTTGTTTATATGTAAGAGAACGTCTACTTCTATTAATATAACATATAGAAATAAACTCGCTGTTTGCGGGAATAAATGATAAAAAATGTATCACATTAATTTTTATAAATGTAATTAATATTTATAGAGATAAACCATCACTTCGAAATACATTTTGCTCCTATTTTTAATTCTATGCGATAGGATACACTAAGAGACTGAAATGTTATAGGAATTTTGCTATATTATCCAAATTCTTGGGAAATGCATTCTGGTTGAATATCATCATTTTGTCAACACTTGAGAAGGAACCAGACTCCATTTTTACGGAAACGCTTGGAGAAAATGTCATTTAAAAATTTCTGCTGCACCGAACTAGAAAAATCGTTGCTAAAGATCATTTTATCCAGTATAATAGTGATAGTTTAAAGTTAGTTTTTATGAGGGTTAATGATGATGGGATGGGATAGAAATTTGGGTCTGTATGTAACATAATCTTGCTGTTCAAAATTTAACACATTTTTCAGCGTTTAAACAGTTTTATAACGGTCATAATTGTTCTCTAAGAACATAGCATATGAATTAATTCTACGACGGTTTGTATAAGATTATTCTACATTTACGAAATGTTTCGTGAAAAATAACAGTTATTTGCTATTTGTTCATTTTCTGTCAAAGTGACGATACCTTTTTAATAAAAAAACATTTGAATAGACCATATTAATAAATTTTGCAGTGAAAAAGCAAATTTTGAAATAAAAAAAATGCACGTATTTTGAGTAAATTAATGTTGCTAATCAGCAAGTCACAATTTGATCCATGTTAAAAGTTGCTTATCGGATGCAAGTTGGAGATTCTGGCAAAATATTTTTAAAAGGTCGCCAAAAACTGGATATTTAATCGTGACTTGGCAAACATTACTGACATATCAAATGGAAACACTATTTAGCAATTTAAATATAAATTTTAATTATTCAATGAGAATTATATAATACAATAAAAAAAACTCTTAACTTTTCCTTTCTTGAAATTCACTTCTGTAGTTTTTCGCGTTGTTGTTCTCCTTATTAACTTTTCCTTTCCTGAAATTCACTTCTGTAGTTTTTCGCGTTGTTGTTCTCCTTATGTACACAGCGATCTATCTTCACTAAAAGCAAATCGTAGAATTCCACAAAATTCAAACAGCATGAAACTTGCGTCATGTACATACTGCGATGGAATGTCAAAATGATTACGATTTCAGCGCACGCGCACATCATAGGTGACTGCAGCGCTTCATGCAATCCGTGTATTAGAGGGAGGAAAGATTGTTTGCTCTAGAAGGAGCTTCATGCACCATGCCGAAAGACCAGTTTACAGATAGATTGCATTCCCATATCAGAGATCTTATCAGGCAAAATAATAGATTTAGAAAATTATGAGGTGGAATCCGAATCTAAAAAGTGAACTTAACAGACTCATCAGGAAATTAAGAACCATATTAATGAATATAGAAACGAAAAATGGAAAAAGAGAATTTTTAGTCTTGATACCACTGGTGGCTCCTTCTGGTCGTCTATTAATAAATTTAAAAGATGCTAGACATGCAATAGATTGATTTAAATAAATAATAAAGCATCATTATCACATGAAGAATAAGTAAGTCTTTGTGTACCACCTTGAAAACTAGGTTATTCCTAATGCTTCATCATGTGATGTCAGGGTCGTATACGAAATCTGTTACTTTGTAAGTGACTGTTAAATGCTTCTAGTGTGAAAAACTGAACTGATTTTGCAGCCCCTAACAAAATTTCCAATATCATTAAAAGATAAAAAATTCGAAAACAACAAGGCATCGGTAATATTTCTAATGCTGCAATCAAAAACTTCTGTCTGAATATTTTTTACTTCCGTGAAAAATGGAAATGAACGAAAATCATCCTTTTTCCTAATCCTGCTAAAGATACAACCAGGCCAAATGGTTACCGGCTAATTAGCTTATTATCAGGATTAGGACAAATTTTTGAAGGAATCATCCTGTGTAGAATAAAACCATATTTTAAACTTCTACCACCTAAACAGTTTAGTAGCTTCCGACAAGATCTTGCAACACAATCAGTAAGGCTGGTTGAGTTTGCTGGCGCGGACCTTCATAATCGTCAAAAGGTTGCCTTACTGATGCTGGCCATGGCGAAAGCTTTCAACGACGTCTGGCATGAGGGACTAATTTAGAAATTAACAAAGTGGAAATTCGATAGAGAAATCATACTTCTAATTAAGCCCTTTCTTACAAATATAGCATTTAGTGCCTTACTCATGCTGGCCATGGCGAAAGCTTTCGATGACATCTGACATGACGCACTAATTTACAGATTAACAAACTGGAATTTCGATAGAGAAATCGTATTTCTAATTAAGTCCTTCCTTACAAACATAACATTTACAGTTACTAAAGCACAATCAGATTTAAGAGAAATCGGAGCTGGAGTTCGGCAAGGCTCTATTTTAGGCCCTATCCCCTACCTCTTCTATCTGATGGACGTTCTCAAACCAGTAAATTATTTAAATTATTCTATGGGCTGTTATGACGATGTTACCACCTTGGCAGTCAAATCAGCAAACGCAAGCCATGCGATCCGAAATCTGCAAGAGTCAATGCCAATAAGTGAAGACTGGTGCACAAAATGGAGAATATTCGTCAACACCCATAAATCTCAGCTGTAAATTATTCGTAAAACGAAACGTGGAGACAACACTCATTACTGATTTTCTCGTCTTCCTCACCTCAAAGAAGGCTTTATTTCAAATCAGTTGGCATTGATGCTATGTGTAATCTCTGAAATAAATTTGGCTTCCATATCTCTTCTTCTTCTTCGTGTTGGTATATGTTGTACATGGTGTATATGTTGTACCAGGTCTTTTTTATCTCTTATTTGGATAAAGTGAATCTAAATAAATACAAATAAAGGAATATATATGGCAGGAAGATTATATTAGAAGTTCACTTTGAACTGCAATTTATGTACACTGCGCAAAAAAAAGGGGGGCAGTTCTATATCCTCGTTCTATTTAGCCGATTGACGAAATTCAAATTGCGTTTTTCATGTCTCGAAAGCGTGACTTAGGGTGTATATTAGATTTACATATAGCATTATTCTGACATAGGTGTCTGACACAAAATCGGACGTTTTCTGAAATGACAGGCCATTTTTTTTACATATTTCGACTCTACGACTCAAATTATGCCAAACTATCAAGTTCGTGTAAAACTCGCACGAGTAGTTTAAACAAATTAGCTCCTCAATGTTAATTTGATATATATTTATTAATATTTCCTTTTCTCTTAAACTTACTTGATTCCTTCTTCTAAAATTCGAAATTTAGACTTAATTCAAGTATCGCACATTTTGTATGATTTATTTTTAAAATTTGTATTTTTAAATACTTTTTATAAATTTTAAATTTTTCGAAAACCTTTTTGTATTATAAGCTATAAATGTTTTTTCACATCCTCATAAAATTGACGTATTTCTAGGCACACCTGAAAAAATTAGAGTTTTTTATTCAAAATTTTCTAAGATATACATGAAATTACATATTGGCGCGTTTTGAAATTGAGCATCTTTTTTCTTGAGCGATAATAACGTCAAATGTGATTCACGTCCTTTCTTAAAATTATTTTAAAGTATGAACGATGTTTTTTCTCCGCTCGTCTGCAATGCAAAAAAGGAAAGGAGAATTAGGTTGCTATAAATTAGGAAAACCGCCAAGTAAATTATTCTTGGCGCGAAAAATACACCAAGATAAATTTTTGAATATCTCTGTAACTTTTGCACCAAATTTTACAAAACTTAATATTTAGGCATAATTTGAGTGGTAGAATCGAAACATGGAAACAATTCGGCATGTCATTTCAAAAAAAGTCCGATTTTGTGTCAAAATACCTATGCTAGAATCATGCTGTATATCATTCAAATATGTATCCTAAGTCACGCTTTCGAGACATGGAAAACGCAATTTGAATTTCGTCATTCGGCCCAGTAGAACGAGAGATATAAAACTGTCATTTTTTTTCGCAGTGTAACCTTTTCAGTAGGCCTAGATTCCATGCATAGGGATGATTACACTCATCCGTACGCAGAACGTTGAATGGAAAAGTAGCTGCAGAAAGTAATTATGATCTTTTTTCGTTTATAAGAATTTTTTATCATATTAATAAATGAAGCTTTATAACATTTTACAATGATAAAATGTTTTCTATTTAATTGTATTAATATTGAATATTCAATTCTATTTAATTGTAGTAATTCACGACATGCAAGCACTACCGTTAACTTCACTTTAACACCTATCGCAAAAAACAATACTTTCTGCAACGAGATTTTGAGATATACTGGCTCGTAATCCTTTAAAAGTAAAGTAAGGCTGCTGCCAAAGCCTTTTATAAAATACACACTGGGTATTTTCTCACTGTCAGATTTGAATCTTATGCCACGTTTCGTGGAACATGTTACGGAAATGAACAGCGTATGATAGCTTCGCTTTGCATACTGTTTTCTTCCCAAACAATTGTCTTCCCCCTAAAAAATGAGGTTTTGTTAAGGTTTTTTACGTTCTTGTTGACGTTGCAGCCTATCCGTTGCACTCATTCCTG
>KK116308.1:524817-545021 GCA_000611955.2 Stegodyphus mimosarum
TAACTTTTTTCTTTGTCTTTTTAGGTTTATTAATAAGCATAATTTTCTTCGCCGTACAAAGTTCGACAGCAAAATTATAACATTTTTAGAAGCGGCATAGCAACATATGTTTAGAATTTCCGATGGAGCGTTACAATGGAGAATTCATTTTTCTATTTTTTAAATCTTTTCTCAGTTCATAATATCAGTGTTCAATTTCCTTAGTAAGATAGTTTGCAAAACTTTATTTTGTCTTTTTATAATTGATATTATGTGTGTACACTCTAGTACTCGTTATCTACCACGTTATTAGCATTTAAGCGTATAAAATTCAGTTCAGAGGGAAAATCACAAAATATTTAGAAACAGCATATCTTTAGACTGGCAATCTCGCGCGCTCGAGATAAAAAGGTTTTGTTCCATACAGTGCTGCAACTGCTCGCTTTCAAATCGTTGAGTTTGTTAATAAAAAATTAGCTAAGTTTTGCCAAATATGAAACAGATTATAAAGTTAAGTTCCAAATTAGAAATTCGGGCTTCCAGGTGCCCATGTTAGGGTAGGGGACTACGTTATTCGGAATTCGATGGCTCTAAGCACCGTCGTTTTTCCCAAGGCGCGAAACATGCGTACATGCATGCAGCTTCTTCATTATTTAACTTTTTAAATGTAATACAGGGCGATAATATTTGTTGGCAACAATTTGAAAAGTGCTGTACCATATATAGTGATTCAACGCAAAATCCTGTTTCGAGACCAATAGCCCAAAGTCCCCTTTTGGGCTAACAATGAGTGTCAGTAGGCGAAACTGCCTAATGAAGTTCGTTATTTTTCCTTATGTACATACCCATAAAAATCATTTACATATATAAATTATTTTCTGTTGCTTATACAAACCTTTCTTATAAATCTCGGACTTGATAAATTCGTCAGAAGTACCCTATTTCAAAGATCAATCATTCTGTCAGGGAAAATTCTGCGTCAACGATACACCATATAATATTTCGTAGATAACGTATATCTCCATTCCCCAGTTTGGTTGAATATAAATATACCTTCCATGTTGCAGGGCTAAATTTCTTTTCTTATGAAAATGAGTATTAAATCTCCTATCTAATCCACAGCATAGGAAATTGGACTGCTCGTTAACTACCAAATCATGGTCTGAAATCGATTTAAAACCATCACTGGGTAAAAATTTTAAATAATAAACTGATATTTTATTGATTTATAACTGATAATAGATGAAGAATCTATTCTATAGATTATTATTTTATATTTTCTTGCGCACCAGTATAACCTGACTTCATGTGTAGAGAGAAAAATGGCGCATGCTTATAAGAAAGTTTCAGTCTAGGCTTAATGAATTTTGCCCTTTTACAGTTTTGTTAAATTGCAGTCTTTCGAAATAAAGTATTTTTATCTTTCGCGAGACTGTTATCAGTCGGAAAAATGAGTGCGAAAATTAGCGCTTTCAAAGTTTTTAATTAATATTTCGGCTGATTAAAGTCGTACGAAGATGGAAATAGTCGAAGTGGCTTCCCACGAATTTTTGGAATCGGGAATTATATATATATAATTTGGCAATACTATTTTTAAACTTAGAAACATCGTAAAACTTAGAAATTTTTTATTAACATCGTAAACATATTATTTACATAATTATACATATTATTAACATGTATTTTATTAACATCGTTAACATATATATATAATTTGGCAATGCTATTTTTAAACTTAGGATCGTAAAACTTAGAAATTTTTTATTAACAAACTCTAGGATTTGAAAGTGCGCAGTGGCAACAGCTTTCGAAATAAAGCAGATTTTTCATCTCCAGCTTGCGAGACTGTTGCCACTCGGAAAAATGAGGGCGAAAATGATCGTTTTTCCTAGCTTTTAATTAATATCTCTGATTTTATCTACTTTTTTTTGGAAAAAAAGTGGACGTCGACCTTTTCCAGGACCCAGAAAAAATTGTAGAAAGTTTGGTGACGATAGCTATAGTAGTGACTGAGTTATTAGAGGACAAACAAACAGACTTTCTTCTTTATATATATGTATATAGATAGATAGATAGATAATATAAATATTGCTTTTACTTACTAAAATTCTAAGAGTATTAAATGTATATTCGTATTTATTTTATATTACAATTTTTTTGTAATACCATTTTTGTTTATCTTTCTGTAGCAAATGGAGAATATCATTTACACCATTATGTCCGCAAAATAGTTTTGTTAGCATTTTCTTCGTCAAAATGAAACTAAATCCAATTTTAAGCCGTGTTTCTTGATTTTGTGCGTGCGTGAGAGTAATCTTAAATGTCAAAATTTAGAACACAGTTTCACTTTAAACGTTTGGCTCCTTCCGCTTTGAAAATGCTTTCAACTATTGACGGATGTATTAATTACAGTTACGAGGTTTCGCTACTGTACTTCATTTTAAATTGGATTGATACATGTGTTCTGCTCGATGCAACATTTTTTGATGGTGTACTGAATGCAGCGGCGTGAAGGTTAGAATACATTAGGTGCGTCCAAAATCAGTGTGGGTATTCAACATCGCAAATTCAATCCAAGGTTATCATATCTAATATAGGAAAAGAAAAACATAGGCTGCCTTTAAACTTTTCATTTAATTTTTTATACGTACAATTTATTTCTTATTACAAGTATTCTTTCTCTATATATTTCATCTTATCTACACATCTGTTGTTTCGCTCTATAAATCTAAGAAGGAGCTTGGTTTTTTTATGTTATTTTTGAAGACGCTATTTTTTCGATTCTGCAATTAGATGCGCTACTTCAAAGACAGAAAGCAGTTATACCACATTTTATCGCAATTAACTAGTTAACTATCTGGGAAACTACAGTATGCACTTTAATAGTCCCTCTTGCTTTAATATTATATTGAAGATTTCAATAATTATATAAATACGCAAGTTGTCCTTGAGTCTTTAGTTCAGTATATTTTATAGTATTATACCACCCCACAGTTTCCGATTTGAATAATGTCCATCTAACACTATTTATTAGTATACACGTAACTAATATCGAACTTGTGATACGTTTTGAAGTAATTTTGTACAGATATTTTTCAAATTTTAGATATTCCTAGATGAATATTTTAAACATTTTCTTCTTGGTTACTTAGTAGACGAGAAGAGTATTTTCTAAATTAACTGCATGTTTTTATGAATTAATTGCTTATTTCAATGATAACTATAACTTACAACTTCATATCCAAACCAAATGAATTATTGAAGAGCTATAAATATTATGTTAATAAGTAAATTTACTTAGCAGAAATGTCTAGGATTTTCTCTTGTTACCAAAATGTAATTTTATAAACATTAGAAACAGTGCGCACATTTTTCTCATATTCGTTTGGAGTTTTCTTTCCATGTAGAAGTAATGATTGACGGTTATTTCTTTTCTAGTTAATAATGTTGCTTTAAAAATTTAATCCCGCGTATTTTACAGCGCTTTTGAATTACAGAATATGAATGTTTCTCTTACGAAAGCGCAGAAACATATCATTCAATCCACAGCTTAATTACATGCGATATTTTGAAAGAAGAATGAATTTAATATCAGCAGACGATATTTTTCATTTTAAATAACAAACAATTGCCAGAAGTTTTTATTGCAAGACATAAATGTTTTTTTAATTCATCTAAATCGCTCGAAAATATGTAAACACCCTCTGTATTTTGCATTGTTTTATTCTTTATGTATTGTTTGTTTTAAATCAGGAGAAGTGAATTAAAAATAACAAATTGTTACCTTTTAAATAACTAAGTAAACTACTTATGTATTCAGTTCTTCCACAGTAAGAGATCCGATAAAATTACGGTACGATGGAGATCAGACGATTAGATTGTCATTCATTTTCAACATCAAGCCAAAAATAAAACCAGTCTCTTAGATAGAAAGCTTTAGTTACCATGGTTCCCTGTTTACTGGGAGTATTTTTCTCTTTCTGTTGAATAAAATTAATTTATATTCGTATATATTTCTCCTTCCCTTTTAGGACTTAATATATGTTCGAACGTAAATACTCCTCAGCATTTTAAGTCCGATCTGTTTCTGTATTGCATACACATTTTCATATACCAACTTTTAGTTTCTCATGTTCGCGTATTTTACGTTTAGAGTTTGACATAAAGAGCAACTACGCAGATAAGTTTGAACATATGTACTTTTTACATGAGAATTATGTCCTTTATTTCGTGAAATAATGAATTCTTAAGTAGCGAACAGAAAGGTTTTACTGTAAGTTTTGGTTGAGCTAATATAAATTTACGTGGAAGTAGCGTTCCAATCTTAAACTTGTTTAACTTATACCTACTGCACCTACAAAGTTTTATGATTAAACTTTAAGGGAAGGTCGCAAAATTTGCAAACGATAATTGACGGGATTCATTATCGTGACATCTGAATTTACGTTTCCTGAAAAGTTATATGCTTACAAATAGAATTTTCTACAAAGTTAACTGCTTACTTCGATTCAGTGAATGAATCTATTACTTCGATGATGTCATGGATTCGAAAACTGAGTAAATAATAGCAATATAGGTTTTTTCTATAAAACCGAGAAAATAGCAATGGAAACGTCTGAAGGTGAGGTTATTTGACAATGACAAGAACATGAGAGCTCTCTGCCGAAGAGAAGGGGGGTCTAAAGTAAGATAGCCCTCATGTATTGAGTGAAGGACGTTTTAACGGGAACCGTTTTGTGCTCACGTTACACCTGATGAAAACCACAAAAGACAATTATGCAGCCAGAACCCGGCTTGAACTATCAGTATTTAGCGTTCTTAACTATTCGACCATGTGATAATCACTTTTGAGGGATTTGAATTTCATTGCACGGGCAATTTAGTGATGAAGATGTTGATGATGAACCAGGAATGGTCTTTTTGCTCAAACTCGAGAAAATTGGCATGTGTTGCTCAAAAACCATCACTTTTCTTGAAATTATATTGATGACCTTGGCGTCAATAAAGATCATGGTCACAAAATTGTCGTTGACGGTCTTGAAAAGGGGACGGGAAGAAGATATCGAATTTCTGCATGTCATAATTTGATCCCAATGGTACACATCAAACCAAATTTTAAAACAAATTGTGACTGAAATTTAAATATGGTGCTTTGATAATAATCTAAAGAAATAATCACAGTCATTTACTTGGGTTTTAGAAGTTTTACTACGACCACATAAAATTTGATTTCAGAAGTCTGGATTCAAAATCATATTGCTGACGTTTTCTTGATTGCATACTTATAATTCACAAAAATATCTTTCTTAACGGAAGGGAGCTTGCCTTTTATAGGAAGGTAATGGATATATTTCTGAAGAGAATTTAACGGATTAGACCTGAAATAGTTCAATCGAATAATTGGTTTTCGCCCTTTAACACTGCACCTTCATATTATTCCATTCCTATCAAGCAGTTTCTAGCAGAAAAACATGTCACAGGTCTCAAACATCTATCTCAGTTACAAGAACTGGCACATTCAGGCTACATTCTGTTCCGCAAATTGAAACCTGTTCAAATCTTGGGGTCGTTGCATATTGTTACGTGACGTCGTGTATTCTGTTCAGATTTGTGGACTAACATTCTTTCTATCTGGCAACACTTACACGACGTCAAAAGATGCAATCGGGTGATCTTTGTCATCAATTAGAAGTATGTTTTTCCCAAAATGCATACAATATAAGTTTTTTAGTCCAAAGGGGCTTTGTCCCTGAAGGACTATTGTTTTCGTTTTGCGATTTTGAGTCGGAAACATTAAAAGTCTGTTTCACTTTTCAAACTGTTGCCACCAAATATTGCAGCTCTGTATTATATTTAAAGAAATTAAATAATGAAGAATCTGCATAAATGTATGTATATTTCTCCAAATGTGATAAAACAACGATTACCTAGAGCCATCCAATTTTGAATAACGTACGTTTCCACCCGAATATGCGCTTCTGGAAGCTCGAATTTGGAAATCGTTTATTATCTATTTCAGATTTTGTAAAACTTTAACGAATTTTTGATGAACAAACTCAAACGGTTTAAAAGCGAGCAACGGCAACACTCTACGGGAAAAAAAACCTTTTTATCTAAAGCGCGCGGAAGTGTGTATCGGAAATGCTAAAGATATACTCATTGTAAAATTATTTTGAGATATTGCTGGTGAATTGAAGCCGGAAGCGGTGGTTATATTACATGGAGGTAGTTATAGGTTACGGAGGACGGGGACGCCTGGTGTCTAACATAGGTAAACAATCGTATGTCCCACGCTCTCTCCTATCTAGCGGAAACAACTCCCTGAAGCCCCAAGAGGCTGCGTCTGAAGTTTATTGAGACATGAAAAATGATGTACGTGGCTGGACAAGGGTGCTCGTGTTTTGTTTTACAGAAACAGGTTTTGACTTAACAAATATGGCAAGGAAACAAAAGTGTTGCAAAAGCAGAATATTAAGAAAAAGGCAAGAATTAAAACATACAGTTCACAGTTGGCAGTAGCACAGTTCATATAATTACAGTATACATAGTTTGTAATAGTTGTAATAGTAAAGTGCAGGCATTGCATTTTATGACAATTGCATGGAGATTCATGGAACCTAAAATGTTTGCAGTCGAGGCCATTTGGTTGCTCATGTGGATCGTGTGGTGGGCTGTTACTCGGAGGCTGGCGAGGGTTTAATATGGCTGGCACACATCCTGGCCCATGGATGTTAATGCGTCGATGGTTTTGCAGATTTGTGTTATTGTTGGCTTAGTGCTCATAACGTAGCGCTAGAAGGCCTCAGTTATTGTTGGGGATGCTTAATAACTGTTAAGTTGTCAGTCGGCAGTGAAACATGTAATGATTGGGTGCTCCTTCTTGGTCGCAGATACAGGTGTCCATGTTGGAGATCTGGTTCTGAAGTCATATGAAAGAAAGGGACCGGGTCTAGTGATATATCTTGTGAGTTGTGGGGTTACAATGAGACGAGTCGTTAACACTTGTACGGCGACCTGTTTCACTTGTGTTCCATTCATGTTGCCATTCTCTGAGGACTGCTTGATGCAATATTGATTTTAGATCAGTCGGCGGAGCTGGGATATTCTCTGGATGGGCATCGGTTCCGTTGGCAGCATCCTTCGCCAGGATGTCTGCAGTCTCGTTGCCCTCTGTGCCCTCGGGCGCCTTGACCCAGGTTAGTTGAATGCTGTTGTATCTGCTGTGGTAAGGTTGACTTTGTATGCCCGTAATTACTGGTGATGTGTGGCAGTGATTCAGGATGGCATGGAGAGATGATTGGCTGTCGGAGTCGATGTAAATGGGATGCTGTGTGATTTTTGCAGCTTCTTTTAGTGTTTTGTAGGTGACTGGTGCTTCGGTATGGAAGACACTATTATGTTGGTGGAGTTGGCTTTTCCAGTTGGAAATCTGTTGGTTGTGGTGATACAGTACATAAGCGCTGCCGCCCCTGTTTTCTGTTTTGGATTCATCTGTGTAATATGTGTAGGCATTTGCGGGGATCATGAGAGGTTGGCTGGTGGAGACAGTGATGCGTTTGCCGATTCCATTGCGACTAGGATGTAGGTGAAGAGCTGCGCTGGGGCGCATCCTTGCGGAGTTGCGGAATTCATGTAAGTTTGCTGTCTTGCTCCGCTCGTAGGTGTAGATTCGAAATGCCTGACAAAACAATAGAAGCATTTGTGGCTGTCGTGCGGTAGCCCTTGCACATTATAAAGGCGAAGGGACGTTGCATGATCTGAAGTTGCCTTTGTTTGAGTCCTTGCATGGGTGGGGACCAGATGGCTACAGAGTAAAGGACGGTGCGTTAAGCTACTGTTTGATAAAAGATTTTAGTAATGTGCGGGTTTTGTCCCCAGATGGTGGATTGAAACTGCCTTGATTTGAGAGCTATCGCATTTGTTTTACTACGTAGATGTTGAAGATGGGGGATCCAAATTAAGCCACGGTTCCAGATGACGCCGAGATGTTTGAAGGTGTCATTGAATTTGAGATTACGGCCTTGGAGTCAGACGCAGGACCAGTCAGTGAGGGTTTTACTGGGCTTTGGTATAAGTAGAGCTGTAGACTTTTCTGTAAAGGTGGTGAGTTTGATGGCTGGCAGAAAGAACTGACTTGATGACAGATTTCTGTGCTTCTTTGTTCAATTTCATGTCTCGTTTTCCCTTGAACAAGGATTGCAACTTCGTCGGCGTATGCGATCAGTTGGGTGTGTTGTAGCCAGTTAGCTGCTAGGTAAGGTTCCACAGAACAGCTCCAGCGCACGAGCATTGAGGGCAACCTCTCTCTTGCTCCTTTACTGTGGTGCCTTTGTTAGGTGGAATGGTGAGGAATCTGTCTTAGAGGTAGCTGCAAAAGGAAGGTAAATATTCTGGCGACAACGTGCGGTCCTGAGAGTTTGTCTGATCGCTGACCACCAGAGCGTGTCAAATACCCTCTGAAGGTCCAGAGAGATGAAGGCCGTGTGAAGATGGTGGATCCTGTTGTGATGGATAACTTGGCGAATTTCATCGAGTGCATGAAGAGTTGATAGGCTAGGACGGAATCCATATTGTTTATTGATTATGATGTTCTGTACTTGAAGAAGGCAGAAGTCTAAATTTTGCCAAGCGCAGGGAAGAGGCAGACGGGGCGCAGAAAGCGAGGATTATATGGTCTTTGAACTTTTTGGAGAAAGACCACGTGGCCAACTTTAAATGCTTTGAGAGACAGGTGGTGCCGCGGGAGGGATTGAAGAACTGGTGAAAGAAGGCTAGATGAGATCTCTGAGCAATTCTAAGGATATTATAGTCTAGCCCATCTGGACCTGGTGCTTTCTTTCTGGGGTCCCAAAAAATTATAGAGGCACGTAATAGGTGGACCACAGACACCTCTTCTGAAGGGACAACAAATTACATCCATGCCTTCTTCAGAATTCAAGATTCGAACGCGGGCCCTTCGGTACAGCAGTCAGGGTCACTAATCACTTTCAAAGTCAGGGTCACAAATCACTTTGATGAGTCAAAGCTTAAAATAAAATACGCTATTGATGTTGCAGAACGAAGGATGGAAAATAAAACAAAAACTGCAATAAAAAAAGTCTCGAGAAAGAATAGCCAAAATTAAACGCTTTCTCATTATTTGCCTTTAATTCTGTCAGGATTCACTTGTTTTCTATCGCACTCAGTTCTCGTTATCTGGCTCTGCTGTGTTCTGTTGTGCAACTGTGAACCATCAATTCATCTCAGACAGTAGTCTATGAATATAACTTACTACGTGATAAAATTCCTGCGTGTCTTCGGGGTGTAATTGGAAGCACCTCCGGCGCGTAACCGGGAGGTCGGGAATTCGAATCCTGGTGAGAGCACTGCGGATTTCCTCAGTTTCCTGACATCGAAAAATTCTAAAACACTCTACAAGTGGCCACCGAAAGAAAAGGTGGTGCATGATAACTCGTTACCTGTAGGATTTGGTTAATGGCTTCCCTTTCTCCAGTCGACCTTAAAAAAGGGATATGTGTAAGATATTTTCTCCCTTCTTTGTGGTATAAATGGATATCACATACGATGCGTAATAGGGAGGCCCGGAGTTCAAATCCCAGCAAGGGTATTGCACATTTTTCATGTTTCCTGCCTCAATATAACCTAATGACTCTAAAAGGTCTCTCAGGCGCTTCATTTCTTTATTTTTTATGCTAATTATTTTTATCAACACCATTTTGATTTTCGGAAGTCGAAAAAAATCACAAGAACCATTTTATAAGAACACGACAGTTTTCGAACGCGTAGAGTGAATTTTGAGCGAGAAATTCATCAACGACAAATACTCTGAGAGATGGGACAACGCTATGATTTAAAATCCATCCGCTTTCTTCCAAAAATTGCGGTCTCAACGATCTTGTAGGCGGCTCAGTGTATTGTATAGTAGAGCTTCTCAAACAGGAGGGGGAATTTGATAGTTTCAGGAGAGGAGATGCAGACTGCCTTTTATTTACTTGTTATGCATTTAGCTTTAGTTTATGAACATAAAAACTATTTTTATAATGTTTTGGTATTTATTAATATTTTCTACACATTTTCTTGTTTAATTTATAAAACTCATTTTAAAAGAATGTAAATTTAAATAAATGTATCTGCATTTTTCTAGCTTTGGAAACGAGGGAGGGGATGATCTTGAGGCGAAAAATGTTGAGAACCGCTGTTGTAGAGGTATTAGAATTTTCAATGTCAGGAAAACGAAGAAACCCGCAATACTCTCGCCGAAATTCGAACTTCATTAAAATTATGCATCAGGTAGTTTCCAGTTATACCACGAAGGCACGCAGAAAGGAGTGAAAAAATACCTTATATAATCCCCCCTGTAGAATGATTAGATTATATCAATGCAGAAAACACGAAAGAAGTGCTTTGCGAAGTTTGATTCTCCAGATAATGTGTCAAGCTTCAAGTTACATCACGAAAGTAAAAGGAAAGGAGAGAGAAAAAAAACTTATATATTTCCTCTTGTAGAGTGATTAGGTTATATCAATGCAGAAAACATGGAAACATGAAAGATGTGCAATACCTTTGCAGGGATTGCAACTCCAGCTCTCCCGAGTACGCATCGCATGTTGTATCCAGTGACACCAAGAAGGCAGATGGAAAGGAGGAAGAAAATATCTTGTAAGGTTTATCCTAATTTTATTAACAATTATTTTAAGTTTATGCATCTTTTCTATGTATTCTAGTTTCAACTTACGAATGCCTACCAAAATGTAATTTCCGAAAAGCAGTTAATGCAAATGAGTAAAGAGTAGTATTTAAGTCGATTGTCATGCACATGCTCGGTAAGAGGAAGCTACCAACCAAGCCCTGATGAAAGAACAGTTAAGCCAACGGCCTGCTCGTGGGAAAAAAAACTGTTTATCTGAAAGCGGAGAGAAAACAAAATCTGACTACGAGAAGAAGAAACGTGCTTGATGCGAGAAGAACGGAGGCTTGTGTGAAACATTTTGAATTTTTTTGGGAGGGATTCCAAGAGGGAAGTTTGATCAGTTATTATTAAGAACTGAAAGGTGAAATGTAATAGTTGTGCATTTTTAATGCAATTGTGAAAAGATAATATATATACTTCAATAAAATATAGTTCATGTTATTGTTAAACCTGCATAAAAGATAATATATATACTTCAATAAAATATAGTTCATGTTATTGTTAAACCTGCATAAGTGTGCCAATTTATTTTCTGCGAATAGAGTCGACCAATAACATTCATAAGTGGATGAAAACGAACCGGAGGAGATGAATTGGTCTAGGATCATGGCATCGATGTTTCACCGACTTCGTGAGAGAGAGTTTCTGACTAGCGCGCGTTTGCCTTTTGGCTACGTCTCTCTTAGACATTGCTACGCTCGGCCATACTTTAGGCTCTCATTTGGCTTCGCCGACTTAATTAAGATTTAGGGGCCAACTAGTTAGAATCCTGATAGCTTCGGCTATATCTTCAGTCAGCTTTAGTTAAGCTTAGTTAAGTTTAAATTTCTATTCATTTAACTGCAAGTGGAGGCTTTGCTGTGTGTTTCGAGTTAGGAATTGGTTGTATTTATTCTGAGAAATAAAGGGTAGTTAACCCTTCTTACGTCTTACGTGTTTGTTCACACACTTAAGCGATTATTCGCTTATTTGTGTTATTGGGGTTCTTGGGATTGAACACTGAATTAAATAAGTATAACCCCACAACTTTATAATCCAACAGAAAGAAACCTACAACAGTAGATCAAAATGTAGAAACTTAAATTGGCAAAAACGTGTTGGTAGCGAAGGTGTTGTTTCAAACGTGGAAATATTAATGTTCCTTATTAAGAGTGTGTAAAGTTTCTACGTACTTCGTCTACAAACATGCTAGCTTGATCATGTACATTATAATATTACGACATCCCACCAATAAAATTCGTGATCTTATAATTTGCCTTGCAGAAAACATAAGGTGTTTAATTTATCTTCCATATGGCCAGAGAAATTAACACTTACAAAAATGCTTCCATTCTATGTAATGTAAAAACTATTATTTATCTTTCAGCTTATAGTTGTATTACGTAACAGCCCAAGTATTGTACAGACATCGGGTATTCTTTTTTTGAAGCAGGAGATATTGAAAAATGAGCAATGCCCTCGCCGGGACTCGAACCACGGTCCACTCGAATACGCGCCGAGTGTGCTTTATAATTACACGACAAAGGATGCTAAGGAGGGAGGAAAAAACTTCATAGTATTTAAATCTAATCAGCAAGCTTTTTAACTAAACAGTTAAAAATCTTAATTTTGTAATATGCGTAATTTATGCAATTTAAAATAACTCTAAGATATCCAATTGCTTAGAAATGCTGTGAACATATTACCAACATTATTGTAAGCAGTAAATACCAACATCAATAATCACCAACATTATTCTAAACGATAAAATAACTAACATCGAATAATTACGAACATTATTAGGGCTAAAGGGGCTATTAGTCACTATCCTTACTTCCTAGTTACCTTATTTTCGCATTTGCATCACTTTTCAAATCGAAACAGGATAGTACATACACACAAGTCGGCCATATTTCTGTCGGTTATTACAATCACCAATCGAATCAATAGTGTTATAAAGTGCTCTAGGTAATTAAATTCTATCATTGATCTAGGTAATTAAAGGAGGATCTCTAGGTAATTAAATTCTATCAATTCTTATAATGCTCTCATTTAAAAAAGTGACATTTCTGTTAAGTCTGAATTTAATAATTATATGCCACATTTCAGTTAGAAAAAATATATCTATATATGTGATATGTAGTTTTTCAAAACTGAATTGGAGATGCAAAATAACAAAATTTCAATATTGATATATATCTGTTTGTAAACACTTGAGATAAAAAAATATATTCGTTTTAGCCTAAAGGAGCAATTTGCCCAGAAGGGCTATTAATTTCGTTTTGGCATTTTGCTTTGGTTCACTCTAAACGGTATTTCACTTTTCAAATTGTTGCCACCAAGTCTTAGAGCCCTGCATTAAAGAAATGAAATAATGAATAATCTACACTTAAGCGATTATTCGCTTATTTGTGTTATTGGGGTTCTTGGGATTGAACACTGAATTAAATAAGTATAACCCCACAACTTTATAATCCAACAGAAAGAAACCTACAACAGTAGATCAAAATGTAGAAACTTAAATTGGCAAAAACGTGTTGGTAGCGAAGGTGTTGTTTCAAACGTGGAAATATTAATGTTCCTTATTAAGAGTGTGTAAAGTTTCTACGTACTTCGTCTACAAACATGCTAGCTTGATCATGTACATTATAATATTACGACATCCCACCAATAAAATTCGTGATCTTATAATTTGCCTTGCAGAAAACATAAGGTGTTTAATTTATCTTCCATATGGCCAGAGAAATTAACACTTACAAAAATGCTTCCATTCTATGTAATGTAAAAACTATTATTTATCTTTCAGCTTATAGTTGTATTACGTAACAGCCCAAGTATTGTACAGACATCGGGTATTCTTTTTTTGAAGCAGGAGATATTGAAAAATGAGCAATGCCCTCGCCGGGACTCGAACCACGGTCCACTCGAATACGCGCCGAGTGTGCTTTATAATTACACGACAAAGGATGCTAAGGAGGGAGGAAAAAACTTCATAGTATTTAAATCTAATCAGCAAGCTTTTTAACTAAACAGTTAAAAATCTTAATTTTGTAATATGCGTAATTTATGCAATTTAAAATAACTCTAAGATATCCAATTGCTTAGAAATGCTGTGAACATATTACCAACATTATTGTAAGCAGTAAATACCAACATCAATAATCACCAACATTATTCTAAACGATAAAATAACTAACATCGAATAATTACGAACATTATTAGGGCTAAAGGGGCTATTAGTCACTATCCTTACTTCCTAGTTACCTTATTTTCGCATTTGCATCACTTTTCAAATCGAAACAGGATAGTACATACACACAAGTCGGCCATATTTCTGTCGGTTATTACAATCACCAATCGAATCAATAGTGTTATAAAGTGCTCTAGGTAATTAAATTCTATCATTGATCTAGGTAATTAAAGGAGGATCTCTAGGTAATTAAATTCTATCAATTCTTATAATGCTCTCATTTAAAAAAGTGACATTTCTGTTAAGTCTGAATTTAATAATTATATGCCACATTTCAGTTAGAAAAAATATATCTATATATGTGATATGTAGTTTTTCAAAACTGAATTGGAGATGCAAAATAACAAAATTTCAATATTGATATATATCTGTTTGTAAACACTTGAGATAAAAAAATATATTCGTTTTAGCCTAAAGGAGCAATTTGCCCAGAAGGGCTATTAATTTCGTTTTGGCATTTTGCTTTGGTTCACTCTAAACGGTATTTCACTTTTCAAATTGTTGCCACCAAGTCTTAGAGCCCTGCATTAAAGAAATGAAATAATGAATAATCTGCGTGAATGTATGTATGTTTCTCGCACTGTGAAAAAACAACGGTACCTAGAGGCATCAAATTTTGAATAACGTAGTCCTCAAATATGGTCATCTGGAAGTTTAAATTTGGAATTTCTTGTATTATTTATTTAATATTTTACAAAATTTTAACAATGGCAGAACTGTACGGAAAAAAAAGAACATTTTTATTTCCAACACGCGAGACTTTGTATCGGATATTCTAAAGATATGCTCTTTTTCAATCCTTTTGTGATATTGCTGTTGAATTTAAACTGTATGGTTGAAGTACGAAGAACGTGATATTTAATAAATAGAGGTAGCGCACAAAATGTTAAAAAAACGCCCCTTTGAACGTAATATAAAATTTAAAAGTTTTAAGTTTTTTTTCCTTACTTCATTAAGAAATAACAAATTGTATTGCAACAGAAATGCTGCATTAGTGGTTCTCAATTTATTTTGCCCTAGTGTACCTCCTTTCACTATTGCTAAACGATCATTACTTTTCCTTTTCAAAAATCAAAAAATACATACATATGTTTATTTAGATTATTTTTAATGTATTTTGTTAGTTAAACAGCAAAAGTACAGAGAATTTTGACGAATACCAAAACTTGAATGAAAGCAGTTTTTTATGTACATAAATTAAATAGCTAATAACTATTTGGTGCTCTTCTGTTATCGAGATCAGATTCAGAAATGTATGTATGTTTGCATGTATGTATGGACGTTCGCGTTCATCTATGCGTGTATATACATACATACATACATACATTTCTGAATCCGATCCCGGTAACAGAGGAGTACCAAATATTAAAATGCTGATGCATTCTCCATCTGAAACTATGAAATTTCCCTGTAGGGGAGAAATTCCTCCCCCGGTTAAGAACTCTTTATTAAACTATATTTGAAATAAATAAACAAGCTAGTAATGATTACTATTTATAACAATGTCAAGAAATGGTTGTAAGGTTTATCCTAAGTTTATTAACAGTTATTTTAAGTTTTGTATCTTTCCTATCTTATTCTAACTTCAGCTTACAATTTCCTGCTAGAATGTAATTTCAGAAACGCAGTTAATTGCAAATGAGATAGAGTACTATTTAAGTCGATACTTCACCGACTTCTAGAGACAGAGTCTGATTCCCTGACTAACACGCGTTTGCCTTTGGCTACGTTCTCTCTTAGTTACTAAGCTCGGCCATACCTTAGGCCCTTGCTTGACTTCACCGATTTAATTAACACTTAGGGGCCAACTAATTAGATTTCTGATAGCCCGGCTATACCTTTTCAAATAGCTTAGTTAAGCTAGTTTAGTTTAATTTAAATTCATTATTATTTAAGTTCAAGCCCGAGCGGAGGTTTTGTCTGAAGTTCCAACTAGGAACTGATTGTAAATATACTGAAAAATAAAAGGTTGTGAACCCTTCTTAAGTCTTGCGTGTTTTGTTCACGCACTTAAGCGATTATTCGCTTGTTAGTGTTCGTGGAGTTCTAAGATAGAACTTTAGAATTAAGTAAGTAAAATCTCACATGGTCATTGTGGCTTTTGTAAAATACCACTTATTATAAATAGGACAGTATAATAAACAACAATAAATTTCACTATATTCTACAATAGATTCTAAATCAAAAGACCATTTTGAACAAAAGCGAAAGGAAGTCGTTTCAGCAGTTTGTAAAAAATAGATTAATATTGCTAAAGCAAGCAAGACATGCCATCAGAATGAGCTATCTGTAAATTCGTAATAACATTAAATGTTAGCAAATGAAGAAAGAAAAAGTGCTGATGCGAAAACTTTACTTAGCGTTGCCAAAATTGATGATAAATCGAAATACTTTCGGAGAAAAAAGAGATGAAAAATTAACCGTTTTATCCTATGGCAGAGAAATGTTTTGTTTGCTGCTCTTCCAGTTCTTCCGTTCTTCTCTTCTCCCCTTCTTCAGCTGAACGAGATCTTTCAGCGTTAATTTTGGCATTTGTTATAATTGCCGTTGTTGTTTTTAAAACCTTCTGAAATGAATAACTGGACAAAACGGTAAAATGTGGAATTCTTAAAAGTGCACCTAATGCTTAAAGCATTGGTGTTAACAAAAGTCTTATTATTTATAGATAATAATTCTGACAAATTACTCTTCTGTACGAAGATATGTAATCCATACGGCGAAAAATAATATTTTAATTAGTTAATGGTTATTATGAATTGTCAGCACCCGCAGTTAGGTGGCGCCCGGAGCGTCCTGTCTCGGGAGTTTTTCGAGAACTTAATTTCTACATGAAGAATGAAGGTGTTAAGCCTAACAATACAGAAGGTCCCACTCGAAATTTTATTCCTTTTTATTATGGTAAGTTTAAATTACGTTCAGATATGTTGATTATATTAATTACGGTGGTTTTTGCTGCATATAATACATGTTCGGTTGCAGCACACTCGTATGTTACATTACATTACATTAGAGAAGACGCTTGTAACCATTCTACTATGCGTAAATAAATTTACGTGTGTTAATAACGAAGCGAAACTATCACTTGCATCTGGATTTTATACTCGAAAGGAAATCTAACTCGTTATCAAGCTGCCGCTCAGACGATATAATGGTTAGGGAAGCCGACTTGCGATACCAAAGGGCCTGGGTTTGAATCCTCGAGAAGGCATGGTTGTAGCTGTCCATCCCGTCGTACGAGGCATAGATAACCCACCTATTAAGTGTCTCCCTAATAAAGTAAACACTACTTCTGACCTATGGAGTGGCCAAGCCGAAGTCGGCTGAGAGCACGTCATTGGGAAAAAATTTAGTTAAAATAGTGGTAGACATGCTTATACAAATGACCGAAATAGCCGTACTATGAATAACAACAACTAGATTTATTACCAACTGTATAAACTGGGATATATTAAAAATAAAGACATAAAGCATTAGGAAATCCATGTAATTTTAGTGAAAGCATTCGTATGCCTTCCTTATCAATTTTTAAAATTAGCTTCTTTTTATAAGCATCATTTTTAAAAAATAAACATTTTTTGTTACGTAAAATAACAATAATTCAGTGAGTTCGATTGAAAATTTGCCAACCCGCATCAAAGATAATGCGATAATAGCGCCACAGCCCGATATAACATAACATAAAAGAAAGGGAAAGTCTAAAGATATAGCTAGGAGAGACTTCTGAAATCAAGAGAACCCTTGCGTTATGGATGATTGTACTTATAATGTTAAACCGAAATTTATAATATGCTGTTTTTAAAAATTACATACTGGTTTATCTTCCGGAAAGTCATAAATTGATACGCCTCCACACGTATCATAATCTGCATGCTAACCCTTGAAGTAGGTTTCATTTTCTACGACCAAACGAGTAAGGACCTAAACTTTTTTTTCCGTTTAAATCAGTACCATCTGTTTCACTAATGCAGAATCTGATCACAGAGGTGGTAAAGATACTACAAGAGCACTGTATTTCAGTTAATAAACTTCCTGCAAAGTAACGTGAAATTTTAAAAATTCCCAAATTCCCAAATTATGACATACATTTTTAATTAATGTAAATTAAAAGAAAATAAATACTTCAGAATGATATCGCGAAAAACTTTCACGACAACAACGTTTTTAATTTTTTCCCCTGATTGAGGCAACGTGATAAATCGGAAGGAAAAAAAATGCTTAAATTTGGTCTTCGTTCTTTTCGAAGAACAGTAAAATTGAATAGAAAATTTCTGTACCAATGGCCGCAAATACTTGGGTGGCTGAACATTTTTGCAATGCTGTATATGCTATCTCACTTTCTTTTCGAAATGCAAAAAAGATTGATTAGGAAACTATAATAGCGTTTAAAAATTGATGTTTAAGATCTTTGTCTCATATCAAAAAGGTTGGCTTGACAAGAAAGTGATTACGGCTTCTTAGTGTGAAATAAGTTGAATATTAACTGAAATATCTTCCATTTTCTTCAATTACATTTTGCCATCTTTCTGGTAACTTCATAATTTCGTGCTCATAAAAGTTCTCGTCTTTATTAGCAAAAAACTCAACCAAGAGCGATCTGAGGTCATCGTTATTACTGAAATGTTTACCATTTAAGAAAATTTGTAAACTTTGAAATAAATAATAATCCGCTAAGGGAAGGTCAGTGCTATATGGGGGATGAGACATCACTTCCCAACCAAGCTCCAATAATTTTGTACGTGTTATTAAAGATGTATGAGGCCACGCACTATCGTGATGAAACATGATTCCTTTACGATTTGTCAGTTCTGGCCATCTGAGTTCATCGTTTGGCTGCTTGGGAGCAGCTCAAAACATACAACACCTCTGTAATCCCACCAAATTGACAGCATGATCTTTTTCTGATACAATTTTGTATTTTGTTATAGTGCGCCTATTCATCATGATCTTTCTCGATTCATGTTATTTTAGACGATCCATCTTTCATCACCGGTGACAATTCGTTTAAAGAAAGGGTAAGTTGCGTTACGTTTGAAATAAGTATTGCAAATATGAGTTCGTTGTGTTAAGTGAATTTCTTTCAATTCTTGCGGAAACCAAATATTGAGCTTCAAAACGAGTCCAAATCATCTGTGATTTTCGGTAGCTGTTTTTGATACTTTTAACCTTTTTGAAAGTTGTCGCACAGTTATGTGATAATTCGATTTAATTACGTTGTAAGGTATTTCTCTGCCTTCTTAGTATGCCTTTGTGGTGTAGTGGTCAGCACACTCGGCGCGTATTTGAAAGATCCGCGGTTCCAGTCCCAGCAGGGGCATTGCTCATTTTTCATGACTCCTGTTTCGAAATAAGCTAATGTCTTTACAACGTCTTTAATTTTGCTATCATCAACTCAAGGAGGTCGGCCAGAACGTCATCTTCGAGTGAAAAGCATCCCGAAGGAAATTTTTCAAACCAAATCTGACACATGCGTTCTGCTAGGCAATCAACCCATACACTTTACGTATCACTTTGTGAGCCTCAGCCGCTTTCTTGTCTTTATGAAAAAAGAGAAAATATGTCGAAAATGTTTATTTTTGCATCCCATCTTCAACATGACCCTAACCTAACAGTTGTAAACAAAAATACATAGAATTTATTTCTATCGCAACCTAAAAGTTTCAGCTGCCAAATATCGGAAGTAAAACAGATATAAGATTGGCAGAGAAATAACAAAACAAACATAAAACTATCTATTGCTGCAAACCAAAATTACTTTCCTGCCAACCCATTTGAAAGGATCATCAAAAAGAAAGTACACCACCTAGGTTCCATCAATGCCCCCGAAAAAACGCTAAACTTTTAAACGTTGCAATGGGGAATAAAACTGGTTTTACTCTGCACAAAATTTAAAATACTCACGTTTAGTCATAATATGTCCCATGGGATTATTTTCCTTTGTTTTTCAGTGTCAGTATATTTACACCGTTACATACGATTTCTGTTTAAAATTTACCATATTTTGTAGTCGTGTATCGTAATTTGGAGTTTCAAATAATCGTCAAGGAAATTTATATTGATATGCCATATATTTTCTGGCTTCGATTACTGTGGTATTTGGCAACAAATAGCCTACCACAGCGGTCTCGAATTATGCGTGGGCGTCGTGAACTCTCTGAAAACATCTAATGGGCCAGAATGTTTTTTTAACGAAAGTGAACATTTTTTATTAATAAAATAAGAAAATATTTTAAATAAATTTTAAATTATACTTACTAAATATTTTTGGAAACATAAATAAGTAATAATAATAATTTCGAAAAGATAATA